>JAFFST010050603.1:0-32486 GCA_022414735.1 Noturus placidus | reverse complement strand
CTATTAAGCATGGTGGCTTAGTGGTTAGCATGCTCGTCTCACACCTCCATGGTTGGGAGTTCGATTCCCACCGTGGCCCTGTGTGTGCGGAGCTTGCATGTTCTCCCTGTGCTGTGGGGGTTTACTCCGAGTGCTCCGGTTTCCTCCCCCAGTCATGGTAGGCTTATTGGCATGTCCAAAGTGCCTGTAGTGTATGAATTGGTGTGTGAGTGTGTATGTGATTGTGACCTGCGATGGATTGGCACCCTGTCCAGGGTGTACCTCGCCTTGTGCCCTATGCTCCTTGGGATAGACTCCAGGTTCCCCATGACCCTGAAGCCTCTGCTCTGTATGCACTTTGCTGTAGTTCTTGGCTGCCATGTTAGTAGGCTGCACTGTTTTCTGCTAAGTGTAGTTATATGCTAAGTCCGGCATTGCCATAACATCCAGTTTCCAAAAACATGCATTGTAGGCTGATTGGCATTTCCAAATTGTCTATTGTATGTAAATATGAGCGTCATTGCGCCCTGTAATGGGTTGGCACCCTATCCAAGGGATGTCCCCTGGGATAGGCTCCAGGCTCCCCATGACCCTGTGTAGGATAAGCGCTACACAAAATGGATGGATTGATGGACGAATGGACGGACATCGGGATCCTGATCTCAATGTACACCTCTAGTCCCAACTAGATTATTTGTGAACTTTCTGGCAAGCTTTAAAGAAAATTAATAGAGAGACTCCTATTCATATCTGTATTTATATATGTTCATAACACATTAGCTTTTCAAACCAAATATTGTGTTCATATTCTGTTACATCCCTAAATCACATGTGTATTATAAAGTTTATAGTTGTCATATATCAAGGAGGAAACTCTGGACTTTAGTTCCCATCAGCCACTGCACTGTACTACAATATGTCACATGACCACCTGCATCTGAATCACGTTTCTGTTAACAAGCACGCATATATATAGCCATTGTTTGCACTGCTTCCCTGTCTTACATTTGTTTTGTTTTAGACTACCATTGGTTATGTTACCATGTTTTGGTCCTGTTTGTCACGCCTCGACCAACAGAGGGCACCACTACACGGACTTTGCCCGGTCATGTGACCCTCTCACGCGGTTGCATGCTGGAAGGAGGGACAACAAGCGGCAGATGTTTTGTGTTGAGTGGTCAATTAAATGGACTATTTAAGTTCCTGGTTATCTGCGCAAGGTGCGCGTTGTTGTTCTGGATTGTGCTGACTAATCGGAAGTGTTCTGAGTGTTTCTGAGGAGTTCCCGGAGTTCAGACTGTCGGACGGTTTTTCTTTGTTTCTTTGTTTCTTTGCGTAAAGGTTTCTGTTTCATGTTTTTGTTAATAAAACCTCTTGCACTTACTTCCTGCCTCCTCCTCCGATCCGTGACAGAACAACGCGCCAATTAAGGAAGTAGCGAGAGACTTTTCTGGAAGCAGCGGACGGCCTCATGGGGGATTATATTTTTTCGGAGGTCCGGGACACGGACGAGCTGTCAGTCGTACTGAAGCAACTGGCAGAACAAATGGAACTGGTAAAACAGCTAAAGCACGCCGGCGAGGAGGCTTCACCCATATACAAATGGTTCCTGGAATATCTCCCGATTGAGCTGGTGAGGCTCACGCGCCGGCAGGTGCAACTGGCGCAGCCCAAGAGCCCCGCTACGTCCATGCCCATGTCTGAATTCCCAGTTGCCCAGATGCCCACGTCTGAAAGCCTGTCCGAACCAGAGAGCCCAGTTTCGTCCCAGTCCGAACCAGAGAGTCCAGTTTCGTCCCAGTCCGAACCAGAGAGCCCAGTTTCGTCCCTGTCCGAACCAGAGTGCCTAGTGTACCACGTGCCCACGTCTGAGTGCCTAGGGTCCCACGTGCCCACATCTGAGTGCCTAGTAACCCACGTGCCCACATCAGAGAACCCCGGCATGTCCACGTCCCGGCCGCAGAGCCCAGGCACGTCCACGAGTCCAGTTTTGTTCACGAGTCCAGTTTTGTTCACGAGTCCAGTCTCGTCCACAAGTCAAGTCTCGTCCATGTCTGAGAGCCACGTCCAAGCCCACGCCCGTGAACACTGCCGGGAGGAGACGGCAGGCCTAGACAATTTTTTGGGGGGGGCACAGATGTCCGCAGCATGCCAGTCGGAGGCCTACATGGCAGCCTCCGACACTACAGAGACCGAGGGGGAGGTCTCAGCTCCTCAGGAAACGGATGTACCCTCCTGCACTGCAGCATATGCCGCCCTGTTCCCCTCCTCGGAGCAGGCGGCGTCCTGCGTTCCTGGACCAAGGCAGACGGCGTCCTGCGTTCCTGTGCCAAGGCAGACGGTGTCCTGCGTTCCTGTGCCAAGGCAGACGGCGGCCTGCGTTCCTGTGCTATGGCAGACGGCGTCCTGCGTTCCTGTGCCAAGGCAGACGGCGGCCTGCGTTCCTGAGTCCGGGCAGGCGGTGTCCTGCGTCCTCGAGCCGTTGAGGGAGGTAAGCCCAGTGACCGCCGCTCTTTTGTGTCCAGGTCTGGCGACGATCCAGCCTGGAGCTGACCAAGCCGCCTCCAGTGCTACAGAGACCGGGGGAGGAGCATCCTGTGTTCCGGAGCCTCTGTGGGAGGCGTCCAGCGTTTTTGGGCAACCTGCTGCGCGGCAAGACCCGCCTCGGTTCCTGTGGCAGCGAGCCCAGGACGTTGGAGGGGGGTTCTGTCACGCCTCGACCAGCAGAGGGCACCACTACACGGACTTTGCCCGGTCATGTGACCCTCTCACGTGGTTGCATGCCGGAAGGAGGGACAACAAGCGGCAGATGTTTTGTGTTGAGTGGTCAATTAAATGGACTATTTAAGTTCCTGGTTATCTGCGCAAGGTGCGCGTTGTTGTTCTGGATTGTGCTGACTAATCGGAAGTGTTCTGAGTGTTTCTGAGGAGTTCCCGAAGTTCATACCGTCCGACGGTTTTTCTTTGTTTCTTTGTTTCTTTGCATAAAGGTTTGTGTTTCATGTTTTTTTAATAAAGCCTCTTGCACTTACTTCCTGCTTCCTCCTCCGATCCGTGACACTGTTAGTTTATGTGTAGTCTTTGCCACAGTGTTTTGCATCAGTCTTAGTATATTTTGTGTTTTGTTGATTTATATAATAAAACATTTAAAATCTGCGATTGCTTCCACATCTACCTTTGAAATGTGACAGAACGTAAGACCTACAACAGAAGCAGCAGATTGCCATGAAGTACCTGGGCTTCACTCTGCCACCTATGTTCATGGAGAACTATGCCATGCCACAACAACAGGAGGAGGAGTACCAAGCTGCACCACGTAAGCAGCAGAACGCCATGAAGTACCTGGGCTTCACTCTACCACCGGTGTTCCGTCTCTCCCCCTCCCTCCCTAATAATGGATCTAGTTCAGCAAGCAGAGTCAGCGGAGAACGAAAGTCAGCATCCCCGCTCATCTGAGGACACCTCTCAGCTTTTCGGGTCAGCTGAGGATGTCACTCAGTCACCCGGGTTGGCTGAAGACGTTGCTCCGTGTCCTGACATACCCAAGTGCTCCCCTCTGTTTGCCAACCCCGTGCACAATGCCGCTGTGCTTGCCTGCTCTGCTGAGGAAGCGGCACTGCCTACCTGCTCGGCTGAGGTCGTCACTCTGCCATCCTGCTTTGCTGAGAACATTGCCCTGCCTCCATGTTCCACTGAAGATGTCGTTCTTCTTCTTTGCTGTGCGCCATATGTCACTCCCCCTTCCTGCTCCACGGTGAGCATCATTCCCCCCTCATGCTCTGCGGAGAGCATCGTTAATCCCTTTGGCCTCGTGGAGGACCTTGCTCCCCTCCCTGGCCTCGCAAAGAACCTCCCCTATCCTGTCCTGCGGAGGAAGTTGTTCCGCTGTCCTGCCACGCAGACGGTGCTCTGAGCTCCAGCCCCGCTGAGGACGCCTCTCTGACCTCCATCCCCGCTGAGGAATTCACTCTACTTACCTGTTCCGCTGAGGATGTAGCTTTGCTTAACTGTTCCATTGAGGACGTAGCTCTGCTTACCTGTTCCGCTGAGGACGTAGCTCTGCTTACCTGTTACACTGAGGACATTGTATTGCTTTCTTGCTCCGCTGAGGACGCCGCTCAGACTCCTAGATCTAGATTTTGCCCAAGGGGCCAGGACCACCAGCTGGAGAGAGTGCAATTTTGGGCACTCCGGTAGAAGTGCCCTTGGAGGGGGGGTTCTGTCATATATCAAGGAGGTAAATCTGGAAATCAGCCACTGCACTGTACTATAATATATTGCATGACCACCTCCACCTGAATAAAGTTTCTTTTAAAGAGCATGCTTATACTGTATCTAGCCATTCTTTGCACTGCTTCCCTGTGTTACATTTTCTTAGGCTACCATTGTCCATGTTACCGTGTTTTGGTCCTCTTAGTTTATGTGTAGTCTTTGCCACAGTGTTTTGCATCAGTCTTGGTATCTTTTGTGTTTTGATGATTAATATAATAAAACGTTTAAAATCTACCTTTGAAACGTGACAATAGTAACCACCACCAACCTCTTAAATCAAAATGACATGACATATTTCACTGTACCAATTTAGATAGTGTACTCTAAAGGGCATAGAAATAAAATACCAAAGTCTTGTGCTGGAGCCAACTGCCTGAGTTCTAGGTCTATTACCCAAATCATTACACAGCACCATAGCCCTAAGCAATATGGGGAGTTTATGCTTATGAGAACTATACTGTAACAATAAGAGTGATTGCAGTTTGACTCAATTTCAACACCAAGAGTGTTTTTAATCATTTTCAGATTGAATCTGTCCATTTTAGAACACCTTCAGCAACCAGCTAAAAAACTCGGCCATCTGAAAACACTGTCAGACATGAAGGACAATGTCCTCAGTATCCAAACTTGCTTTGAGTGTTTCTTTTTTTTTTTTTTTATTAAAGGTAGCACTCAGGCATTATGTCACCCAAGAGCGCAATATTCTTGTTATAACCTGGCATGGTTGTTGTAGTTGATACATATATTTTTAGCAGCATTTTCCTAGTGTAGCCCTAAAGGAGCAGAAAATTGCTAGATGTGCTAGCTTTTACCCTTAAACCTTTGTTTGCTCTAATGAAGTACTTGTTAATGACCTTGTTGTTATGAAAGCTTTCTGTAAAGATCCTGTTAGCCTCCTCTCTATGCCATCCCTAAGCGCCCTGATCAGTGGACCATGACAGCAAAACCATGTCAACATGAGCACAGCTACATCTTTCCTGACTCGCCTGACCTTTCCTGACAGTCTTTTGTTTTGGATCTTTGTTCTTTTTTTTTTTTTTTTTTTTTTTTTTTTTTTTTTTTTTTTGCTTTTGCCTTTGAACTGTAAAGCAAACTTTTGTAAGAGAAGAGTAAATGAAAACACACTTGACTGTGTGAGAGACTAAATAAAAAGCAACCTTCAATGTGTCACATACTAAACAAAAATTCAGTCATTATTCTCTGCACCTGTGTCTAATTTGCCTCACGTTATTTTATTCTTGTCAGAGCATAAATTACATGTTTTGTCTTTGTGAAGCTTTGTGAAGTCTCTAAATGTATTGTTGTGTTGTGACCCCTATTTCTCTAGTTTCCTGTCTTGACCTTGCATAATGGATTTACTGTATCTTGGTTAAGGTTTTATAAAAGTCTCAGTAAAATGCTTACAAAAAAAGGCTTTTTTTTTTTGCTCCTTGTTATGTATGTTCTTTATTGTCCAGTTCTGAAGAGGCAGGCCTTGAGTCTTTATCCATCCATTCATTTATTCATTTTCAGTACCACTTATCCTACACAAGGTTGCAGGGAAGCCTGGAGCCTATCCCAGTGGACAATGCGGGGTACATCATGGACAGAGCATCAACCCATCAACAATCTGGAAACGACATGTCTTTAGACTGTAGGAGGAAACCAGAGTACCCGGAGGAAACCCACGAAGCATGGGGCGAACATAAAAACCCATGGTGGAGGAAGGAATCGAACCCCCAACCCTGGAGGTGCGAAGCAAACATGCTAAACACTAAGCCACCATTAGCAATGCTAATATTGCAGTTTGGTGTTCTTCCTATAGGAAGACTAACCTGATCACATGGGAAATATGCACAAACTTGAAAAACCAATGGCAATGTGGTTGCACTTCACATTAATAATTTTGTAAGAACAAATGCGCGCACCCTTACTCATGCTGCTAACCACAGCATTAAACTTCTTGTTATGAATGTGCAAATGTGAGATCATGTTGATAGACACGTTCAACTCATAAATCACTTTATAATTGGAATTGACTGCTCCAGGACTGGTTCTATGCACCCTTGCTTTATAATTGAGTTTATTGACTTAATTAAGCTCCAGGACCTGTGCTATGCAACTGAGTTTAAAATCCATATTTACCAGCACGCTTAAGGAAAAAATGTACCCTAGGGGTCTTTCTTTTTCCCCTCTGGAGCAACCTTTAAAAGGTTCTACATTGAATCCCACAACAGATGCATCCAGCACACTAAGGAAAAGCCCCAAGAAGAAACACTTTGGAAAGGCAGAACTGTTAAGCATCCAAAAAACCTTGGGAAGAAATTATTATTACACTTTAGTGCACATGGAGTTGTATCATTACAGTGCACCCAGAAAGTATTTACAGCGCTTCACTTTTTCCACATTTTGTTACATTACATATTTATTCCAAAATGCATTAAATTCATTTTTTCCCTCAAAATTCTACAAACCCCATAATGACAACGTGAAAGAAGTTTGTTTGAAATCTTTGCAAATGTATTAAAAATTTAAAAAAAGCACATGTACATAAGTATTCACAGCCTTTGCTCAATACATTGTTGAAGCAGCTTTGGCACCAATTACAGCCACAAGTCTTTTTACGTATGATCCTACAAGCTACGCACACCTATTTTTGGGCAGTTTCTCCCATTCTTCTTTGAAGGACCTCTCAAGCTCCATCAGGTTGGATGGGGAGCGTCGGTGCACAGCCATTTTCAGATCTCTCCAGAGATGTTCAATAGGGTTCAAGTCTGGGCTCTGGCTGGGCCACTCAAGGATATTCACAGAGTTGTCCTGTAGTCACCCCTTTGTTATCTTGGCTGTGTGCTTAAGGTCATTGTCCTGTTGGAAGATGAACCTTCCCCAAAGTCTGAGGTCCAGAGTGCTCTGGAGCAGATTTTCATCAAGGATGTCTCTGTACATTGCTGCATTCATCTTTCCCTTGATCCTGACTAGTCTCCGAGCTCCTACCACTGAAAAACATCCCCACAGCATGATGCTTCCACCACCATGCTTCACTGTAGGGATGGTATTGGCCAGGTGATGAGTGGTGCCTGGTTTCCTCCAAACATGACACTTGCCATTCAGGCCAAAGAGTTCAATCTTTGTTCAATCTTTGGTCTGAGAGTTCTTCAGGTGCTTTTTGGCAAACTCCAGGCAGGCTGTCATGTGTCTTTTACTGAGGAGTGGCTTCCGTCTGGCCACTCTACCATACAGGCCTGATTGTTGGAGTGCTGCAGAGAGGTTGTTTTTCTGGAAGGTTCTCCTCTCTCCACAGAGACATGCTTGAGCTCTGTCAGAGTGACCATCGGGTTTTTTGTCACCTCTCTAACTAAGGCCCTTCTCTCCCGATCACTCAGTTTGGCCGGGTGGACAGCTCTAGGAAGAGTCCTGGTGGTTCCAAACTTCTTCCATTTACAGATGATGGAGGCCACTGTGCTCATTGGGACCTTCAATGCTGCAGAAATGTTTCTGTACCCTTCCCCAGATCTATGCCTCGATACAATCCTCGGAGAAAAATCTTGGAGGTCTCCAGATAATTCCTTGGACTTCATGGCTTGGTTTGTGCTCTGACATGCATTGTTAACTGTGGGACCTTATATAGACAGGTGTGTGCCTTTCCAAATCATGTCCAATCAACTGAATTTACCACAGGTGGACTCCAATCAAATTGTAGAAACATCTCAAGGATGATCAGCAAAAACAGGATGCACCTGAGCTCAATGTTATAGTGTCATGGCAAAGGCTGTGAATACTTATGTACATGTGCTTTTCTTGTTTTTTTATTGGTAATGCATTTGCAAAGATTACAAACAAACTTCTTTCACATTGTCATTACGGGGTATTGTTTGTAGAATTTTGAGGTAAATAATCAATTAATTCCATTTTGGAATAAGACTGTAACATAACAAAATGTGGGAAAAGTGAAGCGCTGTGTATACTTTCCGGATGCAGAGCTCAGACCGAAACCAAATTGTCCACAAATCTTCTAGAAGACTGTTATTCTTTGTCTTCTGTAGCTTTTGGTTAGTTGTGGTAGACTTTCATACTGGCAGTAGAGTCTATAAGAAGGCAGATCTCTGAGAGGTAGGTTGTGTTGGCTGCTTAAAATTGACCCAGAAAAGTGCAACCACACATATAGTCCAGTGCAAATGAATCTCAGCTGAAAGTTTTTCTTCATCCTCTGGGTGATATTTACACTTGCAAAAGAACAGGCTGGAGGTCATTTAATCAGATATGAACTGTTCATATTACTCTCAAAAACTCAATGTGCTTAGCTGAACAGACAAACATTTATCTGCAGAAATATGCTTAGTTAAATCTGTTTGCAAAATCCCAGCAAGTCTCTAATTAGTTGTTTTGGGGATGCATAGTAATAACTTGTTGGAATTTGCTAGCGAACTCTGCACAGTGCACAGGGCTTTTTCTTGTGTTGACTAGGCTGGTTTGGATCTTCTGCAATGGTGTCGAGGGGCTGTCTACAGAGCACAGGCGTTTTTTATGTCTTGAATAATTTATCAACAGTGTGACGTTTTTTTTTTTTGTTGTTGTTTTGTTTTTTTCCACTAGTGACAGTGTGCAGTTTATTTTGATTGAATTTTTTTATAGTAGTTCCACTTATATAATTATATACTCTTTATGGGGGCTTAAAAATGCATTAGAACAAAACAACCTTTGGAGGGCAGAGTATAGGCCATGGCGTTTTATTCCTTTTTATGTGAATCAATACAAGTACAAATACAAAGAGTGATCACACACAAGTTTAAAGCCTGTTGATAGTGTAGTTATTAGTGCACTGAGTTTTCAGAAGGCACGCTATAGATCAACACATGGTTTTATCCTGTTGAAGGAAAAGCCAATTAGATTTCTTTTAGATCTATGTGACTTTTGATTGAAGGTTAATCCAAATCCCACAGAGGCTATTTATCAGTATATTTCTCTAAGCTCTGTAAAGGTCAGTGGAAAAACTGATGGGACTTGGACCCATTTTTTGTGTCTCTAATCTAGCCTTAAATCCTAAATTCCAGCAGGGATGTTTTAAAAAATTATTTGGACTGCAAAGGAGCTAGCAACCTGTCATCGAGTGTGTGTGGACTGCTAAGTAGTTGATTGTTTCTTGGTTAATAGCATCCAGCAGTGCTGCATGCTTTGATGCTGAGCTTGTGGCAGCTGTCTATCACAATGCCTCTGATGGGGTGAAAAGATGCCTGACCTCCTCCATTTAGCCTCCATTCCCACTCCACACAGACATGCAAAGTGCTTTCATGCCATAGACTGAAAATGCTATTTAATTACACTGCATCAATCTCTGCCTCCTCTCTCTGCACTCAAGCTCGATGTTTACTTGCTTTTTATCTTTCTGCTAGTCAGACAAACAGAAGGAAAGGGTAAGGTGAGAAAAAAATTATAGAAATGTTCCAGAGCCAAAGATCCATATAATGAAAATGTTCTGCAGTGTTATACAGTATGACAAAAAAATAGTAGAATTTCCAGCGTCAGCTTCTCTTCCAAAGTTGAGAAGCACGAGGAAACTGATACTATGCAAAATTTATCTGAATTGATAAATGTATCAAGCAAGAGTAATGTCCGTTTCTCCATATAAATAATGTTGTAGGAAAAGCTAAACATCCAAACCCAGTACCATGCCAAGCCTAAATTGTTTATTTCCTACAAATTTTATTGATTCAACTGAGACACATTCTTATGAATGTGATGCTGCCTGAAGGATAACATGGAAAAAAGCATTTATTTTTCTTATACTACATAGGAGCAGGTGGGAGTGGAAAAAAGATAACTGGCTAACATTTACTGGCTATGGGTCATCATTGACAAATTCAGCCACAATTAGCCCAAGCTGTAGGTGGTAATGGATCAAATTAGATTCTTGGCAAATGCAGCCAAACTGAAATCTAGTCAATGCTGTCAAAGTAGAGCCAGCATCAGTCAGTTTGCTAGCAGTATTGGCTAGTTTTCTAGCTTAAAGTGCATTATTAATTGCTTAGAAAATATGAATTGCATAGTAATACCACAGCATGTATGCTGTTAACAAAAGAGCACAATCATGTAGCTAAAACCCAAATGACATAACTCATAACGCATATATTTTTTTAAAACTGAATAAAGTTATTTAGGGTGCACGGTGGCTTAGTGGTTAGCACGTTCGCCTCACACCTTCAGGGTCTTAGGCTCAAGTCCCGCTGGGGCCATGTGTGTGTGGAGTTTCCATGTTCTCCCTGTGTGTCTGTGAGTTTGCATTTGTGGGGGTTTCCGGTTCTCCGGTTTCCTCCCCAGTCCAAAGACATGCAGGGTAGGCTGATTGGTGTGTCTGAAGTGTCCGTAGTGAATGAATGGGTGTGTGAGTGTATATGTGATTGTGCCCTGCGATGGACTGGCACCCTGTCCAGGGTGTTCCCCGCCTTGTGCTCTATGTTTCCTGGGATAGGCTCCAGGTTCCCCATGACCCTGAAAAGGACTAAGTGGTAGAGGAGGGATGGATGGATGCATAAAGTTATTTATTCTGTAATAAGCAATGAAACCTAGCAGAAAGTCAGTCAATAAATATGAGAATCAATGAATCAGTCAGTAAATCAATGATAAACTTGCCTAACCCTAGGCATTTCATTCTATATCATACATGTTGACCCTCCCCCAATCACTGGTGTTTGTCATCATTATTTCTGCATAAGGCAGCTGAAAAACCAACAATATTCAATGATGGAACTATCAACCACCTGATCCTGAACATAATCAGTTTCATTTTGCCAATTCCAATATTTTCACTAATACAAGATTTTAACTATGACATCTGAATGCCTTTCCAGCATTGCATGTGAATCAAACAGTTATTTTCCTTGACCATCATCATGCTGTCTGAGTGCTCTCAGAACTCTAGCCTACATTTAAGCAGGCATCTATCCTATAGATTGTTTATTCAGCGGGCCTTTCTAAGTTATTTTGGCCTATTCTGATTACCCCGAATGACTCAGTTCAATCTTGGTATAAATAGTTCACACAAAAAAAGGCCAGATTAATATTTTATGTACATGGTGAACAGGGACTTAGTATCAAAGACGTTGGAGAGCTTTCAATGTTATTTTTTTCTAACACTTTCTAACTGGTTATATGCTAGAAATGTTGTAATAATTACATTTATAATATATATTCCTAGAGATGTACAAACGTAACATTATGGCAGAAATGATATGGATATTGAGAGGTGTATTAGTTTTGGGGGAGTGTACTTATTTTTGATGGCTGATAACTTCTAATATGTAATTAGAATTTTCTGTCTTGCAAACATTTGATTAAGACATTAAAGATGAAAAAAAGACAAAACATGCTACCTACCCAATACATCTTGACAAAAGAAAGCTACTCAATTCTTAGCCCTCAGGCCGTGAGTGAAAAATGGTCAGCATTGGAGGAGGAAATGGAAAATAAACCCATGAGCATTACATTCCTAGACCTAGTATAGAGCAAATATTATATGTCTGTCTAATAAAGTAATTTTTTTAAGTTTCAACTTAATGAAGTCATACATTCATGTTTAAATGTAGAGAGATTGTTAGCTAGTTTTGTCGAGTTTTATTTCAAATGCAAAGGTTCATAAGCAAATGCATTATAGAAGCAAATTCATCAAGATAGAAAGTAATTCACTGTTTTAGCTTTTTATCATCGACTGCATGAAAGAATTAAATAAAAACTTAAAATCTTAATACAATAGCATAATTCCTCTTCCAAAGTGTAAGCTAACAGGTTGTTATATTTATTCTTATTATGCTCCAGTGTTAAGTGCTATAATTCATGTTTAGCCCGGAACAACTAAATGAAAGGAGGAATGAAACCATGATTATGGCAAGTACCGAAAGGGAGATTTTTATTTAAATTACTCCTTAAATGTCAGACATTTTTTGGTACAATTTTCAAACTAATTTGATTTTTCTTATTGCGCTTAAATGCTTACAAGATTCCATGGAGCTGGCAGCTAGAGCTCTCATTTCCACCATTTTTGTTTTATTAGGAGATACGGCACAACATAATGCTGCTGTCTCCTTTTCCAGCTCAGTCCAACTAAGGCTGTCTGAGCCCAGTACTTAATATTTAATATAACACCATTCAGCACTCGTATTTACTAATTTCTCTATTCTTATTGTTATTTAAAAAGGCAGAATCTTGTCTTCTGGACCAACCAGAGACTACACAGCAAAATCACCAGTGTTGAATTAACACCCACCGTGTTGAATTCACACTCTACAGTGTTTATATAAGAGCATTGGACTCATATAAACACTCTAGGTGTTAATTCAACACTAGGGATATTACCTTGTAGGAATAATATAGTTTGAATATTGAATCAACTTTGAAATCAAGTACACAATACGTATTTATTTTAGAAGCTAGGACAGAGATGGGTGTGCTGTAGTTGTTGTCTTTCTACTAGTTATAGGGTGTAATAAAAGTGTAGCATGGCGATTTCAGCATCGATAACATGCATGAAATGATTTGCACCTTGACTTATATTTCTAATACCATGCATTACTGCTGTACATATAAAATAAGCTTCACCTGCCCTTCATGTTATGGCAATAAATGTACTAGTTAATTTACATTCTGTGGACTTATTGTGCCAATGAAGGGAAACATTTTTATTTTTAATTAAACACTGCCATCTGCTGGTTTATTTGCAGTATTTTCATCAGCACTCTGGGCAAGTGACGTTTTAAAAGAAAAACTCCACCCACAAATACATTAAATGTGTTTTCTGACATCTTTGTGGTGTCCTTAGCTGTTCTGGCGCTAATTTCTTGTTTGGTGCTGTATTTTCATTACTCCCATGGGAAATTAGAGGTTGTCTGCCATGCTGACATCACAGGAGGACATTGTCAGTCCAGTTACAATGACATGTAAACAATATCTAACATAAGAGATAATGGGTAGATGTTTTTGTTTTTTTTTTTTCTGTTAACTTCTGTTAGCTTCTTTCCTCATTCACAATTTGCCCCAGGCATTTTATATTATACTATTAGTAAATCCAATGTAGTAGTAGTAGTGGAGACTGCAATGGTTGGACTCAAAGTTACAGAAAGCAAGAAATAGTTTCCATAAAAAAAACTGATGATCAAAGTTGTGCCCTCACTTTGCGTCAACTCCGTGATATTTTTCGTCATATAATCTTGAAAAATCATGCCATGTCACGTTCAGCTATAACTCTGAGGACCACTTTCCCACTTCCTGCTCATGGGGGATGCAACAGTAGGATGCATGGTCTGGCGAGTTTTATATTTTATTTTATATTTTAAACAAACAGTGGTTAGGTCTCTGAGGTCAGGTTTCATGCCTGAGGGAGTTGACTTGCAAGCTGGCAGAGTTGACAAGTGCTCACAAAAACTCTTTATATAGTGTAGTGATATAATAGTATTTTTTAATATGGGGAATTATTCTAATGTTGTTTGGAGTATGAAAGAAAGAGGAGAGAGAAATTAAAGATAGGCCCAAAATAATGCAGAAGGGAGATCCTAGAGAAGGAAAAACGAAGATGGAAGAAAAGGGTCCAAGACAAAAAAGCAAGACAACTCGTTGAATTGGACTACAGGGAGCAGAGATATCAGAGAAGTTCAGAAGCAGTCATTCAGCTAGATAATTGATAGAATTGAGAAGATTTCTATTGCTACTACAAGATGTCACATAATAATGCTTACTATTACACTGAACCGAACATAAGCTTCTTCTGTTTGTCCAGTGAGCCACCAGAGGCTCAGAATGAGACATACTGCTACAAAGAGAAAAGCACTCGGTGGGCTCTGGAACCCAATTATAATACAATTATTTTTTTTTTCTTTTTTAAATTAAATTAAATATTTTAAATATTTATACTTAAGTTATCTTAATTTGTTGTCTTTTCAATCAGGTCTTTGAAAAATATATATATTTAATACTTCTGTTGTATCTGTTGTAACCTCAGTTGGTTCTTTATCAACTCCGTCAGTTATTTGTCAGCACCAGATGAAGGTTTTTGCTAATTTTGAAAGAAATGTTTTATTATTTGTTTCAATTTATTTTGTTAATAATTAAAACACTAAATGAACTACATGATATGATGTCTTGTTTGCCTAAGAACATTGGTGATATGTGCTTAATATTAAAAAAAGATGGAGAGAGAATAAAGGATTTTAGGAATTGGATATTTCTTAATGGTGTTAAAAACAGAAAAACAATTTAGAGAATTTATTTTATCAACTTTCCTGAACACCAGTATTAGATAATTGAGGACTTTACATTCTTGTTTGATGGATACAATTAAAATAGCAGACTTTTCAGTGTGTCTGATGGAGTTGACAGAAATTTGTGAAAGTTATGAAATGAATAAATGTCCATTTTTAGAAAAAAAAGCATTGTCATAATAAACCTGTTCCTTTCATTAGCAGAGACCTTTTTCTACAAATATATCGATTTCTAATTAATGTAGTATTAAAAAATATAAACTAACTTCTAAAACTTAAGTTTTGCCCCTAATCTGAAGAATCAGTGAAACATAACTATGTCGTTTTCCTTTAACTTCATTTGTGCTACAAGGTTTATGTCACTTTGACATATTGAATAAGTACCGGTACAATCAGTGTTCCTCCCCGAGTCCACAGATATGCATGGTAGGCTGATTGGTATGTCGAACGTGTCCGTAGTGTATGAATGGGTGATTGAGTGTGTATGTGATTGTGCCCTGTGATGGATTGGCACCCTGTCCAGCGTGTACCCTGCCTTGTGCCCGGTGCTCCCTAGGATAGGCTTCAAGTGTCCCTGTGACCCTGAAAGAAGGATAAGCGGTATTCAGGATGGATGGATGGATGGAAAATCAGTGTTAACTGATTAGCTTCATATCAGTAAACACTGAATATTTAGCATGCTCTATAGTCAAACAATAGTCTAAATATAGATAATATTTGCCCCACAGCTCCAGGGTCCCTGGTTCAATCCTGGGCTCAAATCATTCTCTATGTAGAAATTCTGTATGTGCTTCGTTGCATCAACATGGGTTTCTACCTTCCTTCACCTCCCGAAAAGATGACGGCATATGGAATGTGAGTGCATGGTGCTCTGTAGTGACTTGGCATCCCATTTAGGCTGTTTTCCCAATGCACACACAGTGTTCCTGGTATAGGCTCCATCTTTACCACAACCCAGGTTACACAGTAATGACTACAAGGTATACAGAGTATATGAGGTGTCTATGATGAATATATCAGTGGCTTAAAAGAGTGACTGCCAATAGTTAATACCAATAGTGTGAAATAAGTATGCAATGTGTAGGGGGTGGGGGAGTAAACACTTTGATGAGGTCTAACAGCTGGACATAAACACAGTCAATTTCATTTAATATCTTGTCACTAAGCTGCTTAAGATCTACCTCACTGTTAAGGTATGAGCAACCTTATGAGCAAGCCAGAGGGAACAGTAACAAGAAAAAAATACCTTAGGTGCCATAAGGAAAAAAACAGGCTGAAAAGAAACTGCACTGTATACAGCACTGTATATTTAGGATTTATGAGTACAAAGAGATGAATTCCAGAAGCTTCATGAATCTTTTCATTTGACCTGAAACGTAAACAAAAATAAATACTGAGGTGATTTAAATCACAAAAAGGGAAATGTAAAACCTCTGGTCATAAATTTTACATGTTAGCTACAACAAGCTGCCTCTGGATTACTGGTCCTAAAGAATTTGCCAGTTGCCAACATCAAAACTATCCTTTGCACTAGGAGTCACTGTTTTGGTGTAGAACCCTTAAGTGTTCTCTGGTTATTCCTTTAGGGAAACTGCTAAAGGTTCTACAGTATGTAGATCCTGCAATGGAGTTCTTCCCTTTCAGAAAGTACTCATACTGTAGGCCTCTTTAAAGAAGCTAAGAAGTCTTGATAATCCAAAGAACCCTTGAAGAACTGCCCACACACACCTTTTCTTTTTTTTTCTTTCTCTTTTTTTTTAAAGAATTTACAGTCATTTTAAAATATGGCCTACTGTGCCTTGTTTATTAAGCCAGATATTAATACATTTATTTGTAAGAAGCATTTACAGAAAAAATGTAGAATTCCTGAATATCTTTCTGGAAAACTTTCCTTTCCTACATGAGCTCTTGAGTTATGTATATTCATGTAAACCTTTATTGATCAGCTTTAAATTTTAGAACTGGTGATGGATTTGTATTGACTGATTACAATGTCAAGCTTATAATAGCAGACATGTAATGAACATTTACAGCATAAGTGTTCATTTGGAATGAAATCTGATCATACATGCTAACTATGTGTATATTTAAATGATGTAAATTATTGGATAAATTAGCTGGGTGTAAGATGTGTACATTATGACGCAATCAAACTTTGAAGCAAAGCCAAGTTTTCATACAGTTAACCCTCATGTGTACTATGGGGGTTCCTTTAAACCTGTTGTAAAACTGGCTTGAAAAATTAAGACCAAAAATATGTCCCAATGTACTCGATACAAGAATAGTGTGTATTGTAATCAACAGCACTATCTCTCCACTTTAATTAAGTGCATGTAAAAGACACATTTGTTTGTAATTAAAAAGCCAAAAACCTGCTTGTCCTGACACTGTAATTTGTTATATGACCTCAAATTTAGAACTGATATTTTAAACATTTAGAGCATGCTGTGTTTAGTAGAATAGTCATACTAACATTACTGTAGGATATATATTAATTATAATTGGTAACACTTTAAGGGTACCTATAGTGCCTTTATAACACATTAATAAGCATTGTATAAATATTTTATAAAGTGATGCTACAGCAGGCTTGTGTTAAAACATATTAGATGACATTGAGGGTTTTATGTAACTTCATGTCTTTACATGGAAAAGAGAACAATCACAATCTATTATCATTATGTGTCGATTGATTTAGACAGTTAGATTATTCGTTATTAGTTAGTTAATCCATATGTCGGAAGTTAGTAGCTTGTTTTCACGAACAGCACATTCCTGACACATTGAGAAAGTTCAAATAGTACACCTAGTGCTTCAGTAGAGAGTTATAAATGTAGATTAGATTTGAGGACATAACAATTATTCATTTGCTGAAGTATTGGCTTCATAAATGCAGCTTCATATTAATTTTAATGCAAATGGACTGAGCATTTAATTCCATGCTATTATAAGGAGTACAGACCATAAAGTATTGGCAAAAGTTTGTCCACCTGCCATCTCGACTTTTGTGAGATGTACTTAAGATATTTACTTCTTATAGGCTTCTATTTCTACTTCTAATATACTATAAGTACATTAACATCACAATATTTCTGTTGCACATTATTACCATTTCATTTAGTCCATTATCCACTACAATAAAATAATAAATATATAGTATAATTCTTTATTTCCTTAGTCTCTCTGGTTGGAGTATATCTCACAAGTGCATGCATTTTGGCCTCTTTTCAACCCTCAAATAAACCTTTAATGGCACATTGATTAGTTCTTAGCCGACAATTCAACAAACCCAATATGCCACTAGTATGACTAGAAAATATGTCAGAATTATTCTTGGTTGAATCCCAAATGGCTTCTCAATTACTTCTTGACTCTGTGTAGTTCACTCTGTGTCCCAGATGGAGCCATTTGGAATTTAGTCACCATTTATACACTGAATCGGTGTTAAAGCCAGTTATAATTAGCCACATAGTGACGTCCTTAACCTGTCACTAACCCTCCCAGTCTCTAATTTACATTGTGTGCACTGCTCAGTTTTGTGTGTGTGTGCGTGGGTGTGTGTGTGTGAGTGTGTGTGTGCGTGTGTGTGTGTGTGTGTGTGTGTGCATGCTGTATCGATACAGCATAATAAATAAATATTACAACAAAGCAGATCCAAAATATGAGGGTACACACACAGGGTGAAGGCAGATTTAAAGGCAGATTAAGCATATAGGTTATTAGAGAATATTTATATCATATCACATTCAAAGAAAGGGAACGCAAACATTTAAATTAATATAATTCACATTTTTCATCATGACACAGCGGTACAGTGGGTAGCTGTGGCTCAGTCGGTAGAGCGGGTTGTCCACTAATCCACTAACCGTGGGGTTGATGGTTCTAATCCTGGCCCGGTTGATCCCATGCCGAAGTGTCCTTGGGCAAGACACTGAACCCTAAGTTGCCCCCAATGGCAAGCTAGCACCTTGCATGGCAGCTCTGCTACCATTGGTGTGTGAATGTGCTCTCATTAGTAAGTTGCTTGTAAATGTAAAAATTATATTTCTGTAAAAGCTGCTTTGAGACAATGTACCATTGTAAAAAGCGCTATATAAATTATTATTATTATTATTATTATTACTGCCTCACAGTTCCAGAGTCACCAATTCAATCCTAAACTCTAACCCTGTGTCTGTGTGTTAACTCTGACCTCCAAACAAATACACCTAAACTACTGCAGGTGTGAACTAGTGTGTACATAGTAAATAATAACTAGTGTAAAAAAATATATAAAGTAGTGTGTAAATAGTAAATAATAACTAGTGTAAGTAATATATAAAATAGTGTAAATAATGTCTAGTGTGTGGGTGGGTGTGTGTTGGTTGTCCACTGATGACTTGCTTAAAATCCATTCCAGTGTATGTTCCCACATCATGTCCAGTGGTTCTGGGATAGGCTTTGGAGCTTATCCTAGGATTTTGATGGCTGAAGGGGGACACAGTGGCTCAGAGGTTAGCACCCTTGACTCACACGGCTGGGGTTGGGGGTTTGAATCCCACCTCCACCCTGTGTGTGTAAATGTTCTCCCCATACTACGGGGTTTTCCTCCAGGTACTCTGGTGTTCTCCCCCAGTCCAAAGACATGTATTTTGGTGCATCAGGGTCCCCCATGAACGGTATCGGAAATGGATGAATGAATGCTGAACTAACAGTTTTTGCTCCTTGTGATTAAAAAGACACGTCAGTCTGTCAGACCCCCTGAATGTGTTGTTGCATACATTTTTTTTATCATCTTAATTTTATGTTAAGGGTGTGTAACCTTTACACCCATACATATACGCATAGCTACAGTCTTCCATCAGGCAAGGACGTTGTGCGGAAACAAGAAACTGCGCAAAAGAGACGCATGAAGTATGTTCACTGAATAGCACAATTCTCTCGGGTGCGTTTCGTTTACGCACCGCTTCCTTCATTTCGCATTCCTCATACAAAAAAAAAAAAGAGCACGCAGTAATCATGCGCTTTGTCTGCGCATAACTGTGCGCCCCTCGGACGCTCTCTAACGCGTTTGAGGAGCGCCTATTAAATGACGTCACAGCATCATGTCGACTGGCGATGTGCGCCATCTTGACCAGAAATAAAAATCACGGGGGCAATTCTGCTTGCTCCGATTGTCGCGTCGAACCCAATCTAATTGCGATTGACTCGCGGTGTGTTTCAGTTGCACTGTAACGCGCTAGGACACGGAGTAAGCGAACTCGACGCCGGAGTCTCCGTAGAAACGAAGCAATGGCAGGTGAGGCAGGATGGGGGGAGAGAGGGAAGGGGAGGGGGCTATTCTGTCCAGCACCGCGGCCTACAGGTTTTTTTAAACCCTTGCTAGAGCTAACCGGTTAGCCTGAGAGCTAACTGCTTTGATTAAGCGTCAAATTAAGCTATGTAGCCGCGTTACCTTTTAGCCTTACGTTACATTGAAGTCCCTATTTTAGGAAATTAAATTTTCCTAAGCACTTGTTTTTTCCTCCAAGGCTTTATATGTATGTAGCTAACTGACTGCAATGCTGTGTGTGTGTGTGTGTGTGTGTGTGTGTGTGTGTGTGCAGGGGTCGGCGGAGGGAACGACTTCCAGTGGTGTTTCTCGCAGGTGAAAGGAGCAGTCGATGAAGACGTGGCTGAAGGTAAAGCGCGCTCGACTTTTACTCAAACATAATGTAGCTTGTTTGCTAGCTAGCTAGCCGTCGCCGCTTTAGCATGGGTTGAGTTAGCATTGGCGTGCCAGGTTGACCTAGCAAAGGAACATCACTCCTTAACGTTACTTAAACACAGACCTTAAACGTCGTCTTATTCATTGTTCTAGTCTGCTAGCTGTAGTGTGGAAGTCGTTATTACATACACTATGTATGTAGTGCCCTTGGATAGCAAACAGAGCCATTTGGGATTTAGCTCGGGTATGTGTTAAGTGCCCCTCAAATCAAAATAGTTGTTTCTGATATATTTTTTTTTTTACATGTCCTTTAATGTGATGGACACAAATTATGGTGTCTACTAAAAAGAAACAAAGTATTAGAGGTATGATTTTAAATGTTCTAGTTTGCCACTTTGGGGAAAGCGAAAAATGTAATAAATCGATGACTCATCCTGTACTAGGTTTGTGTTCATCCAATGAAATGTGCTCTAGAATATGTCCCGCCTTCTGGAGACAGGTCTTGTGTTACACGAGCAGCGAACATGGTTTGTCGGTACAATTTCTTTGGCTGCGTGTTTTCCTGCACACACGTCCCTTTTCCACACGTCCTTTGGTTAAAACAGAGAGCTTTCACTTCATAGAGAGTGGCGTATGTGCAAGCTTTCGGTTAAAGATATTACCTCTTCACGTCGCTGTTTGTGAAATGTAAAAGGTCTGCAAAGGTCGAAGTGCAGGACAAATGGAGTTCTAGTCTTCCAAAAGAAATAACCGATTCTGAACTGCCTGAAACGAGTAGTCCGTAATTCCAGCCTTGCTTCCTGCTCGAACCTACGGTTTGTAACGGACTTGCATAACGCCCACCTATGGACTTTATTGGCTGCCGGAGAACAATGTATAATTTTACCCGCTCTCAAGCATTAGTTGTAGCTGCGGCCTGGGAGAGTTTGGTGCGTGTTGAGGATGCTGTTCTGCGCAGCGAAAGCAAATCCAATTAGCATGCACTTCCAAAGGATGAGGGGGAAAAAATGATCATTTTTATAATGATACCACAACAGTTTAACACCAACCTTTTGTTATGTTCCTGTCATTTTATTGACCTATCACTGTGTATACAAGTGCTGCGGAAGCCTCCGGAGCTGAAATATTGTAATCGGTGCGTCTGTTCCGACACGCACTGTAGACCAATCACAACAGACTGGCCATCTGACCAATCAGAGCAGAGTAGGCTCTCAGAAAGGAGGGGTTTAGAGAGACTGGATCCTTGATTGAATTGGTTCAGACACGGTGAGAAAAGAGGTGATGCTAATATTAGTGCTGCAACTGACGATTATTTTCATAATCGTCTATGTATTTATTATTGTGAGACCCCTACATGGCCTGTCTGTATTGGGGGGGGATAAGAGGAGCACCTCTAAAATAGGAAATTATCCTAACTTAATGCAAACTTAATCCTGTCTGAATAGGATTAATGGTTCAAATCAAATTGATCTGTCATGCTCCCTGAATCCTTCTTCTATGAGGGTGATGGGGTAAAATGTAAGCACCAGTAATATTGCTTTTAGCTACACAGAAATTATTTGGCCTGTCATACCCAAAAAAGTAAAATGTATACAAATGGCTATGTGCGCTTCTTACCACTATACCTCTAGTTCTCTTTGCAGGACAGACAATCCTCACTGCCTGCATCTTATCAACTTGTTCGTCCTTCGTTCTCTTATTTTTCTTTTTTTTTCTTGTTTGTGGAAAAATAGTAGTAAAATCTCACCTTCACATGATGGATCGCTGATTTGAGGATGACCGAAGATCTCTCCAGGTGAACGGTTTTGTGTAGTTTAGTCTTCGAATGCTCATGTAGCATGTTCATCGCAACATCTACCAAACAACTAATCGCAAGTGATATGTGAGTGGTTTGTTGTGTCTGAGACTTTGAGTCATGTATTGTGCAGCCACCATAAGGAAGGATGCACAAGCTGTAGGAAGGATGTACGGCGGCTGCGGCTCTGTCAGTAGAGCGGGTTGTCCACTAATCGTAGGGTTGGCGGTTCGATTCCCGGCCCGGATTACTCCCCATACCGAAGTGTCCTTGGGCAAGACACTGAACCCTAAATTGCCCCAGATGGACAATTTGCATGGCAGCTCTGCTACCCTTGGTGTGTGAATGGGTGAATGAGACGCAGTGTAAAGCGCTTTGGATAAAAGCGTTATATAAGTACGCCATTTACCATTTACAAGCTGTCACTGGAATTTGATTGTAAGGAAGATGTTCAGAGTAAACCGGTTAAACTTGTCCAGCCAGACCACATAACATAATTCCAAGTTCAAGGCCTGCTGATTAACACTAATGTTACAATGTGGACTGTTATTAAAAGGGTGTATTCAATCCCAACCACTAATTATGGAACAGAAATTGATGCAATTTTGCTCTTATTCTGCTTACTGGGTGTGTCGAGTAAACCGTGCACTCATTCAAGTAGTGACTTGCATCCATAGGGCTGAGTTTAGATTCCAGGTGTCACTGCTCCCTCTTAGTGCACTAACTGGCATGCAGGTCATGGGTCTAACTTGCCTGGTAGTTGACTCCTATTGGAATTAAATTTTGCCTTAAGACTGAATGACATAAGGGCATCCTGTCCTGTTATAAGGGCTCACTTTATTCTGTGTTTATTCCAAAACCTGTAAACTGCTAAGTGCGTTGTAGGTTGTCCGTGTCCTGCAGGTCATGAGTTCTCAATCCTCTTGCACTCCTGGACCTTTTTCAATGAAACTCCCTCACAAAGGGGGGTTTAGGTGGTTTGTGGTTAGCATGCTTGCCTTGCACCTCCGGGGTTGGAGGCCCGAATCCGACTCCACTCTCTGTGCATGTTTTCCCCGTGCTTTTGGGGGATTCCTCTGGGTACTCCAGTTTCCTCCCCAAATCCAAAGACATGTGTTGTAGGCATTGTTGATGGGCATTTTCAAATTGTGCCCAGAGTCCCCTGGGATAGGCTCCAAGCAGCCTGCAACCCTGTGAAGGATAAGAAAATGGATGGATAAGTTGATTTTGTGTTTGTAGTAGTTTTTGTTACCGAGCTTTAGATTCAACAGTTAAATTTAAGTGACCAGGTCAGTTTAAGGTTTAACAACTTTGGTAATTGTTGAGCTGTAGCTCCTCTACTGGGAATGTATTATTTAAAAATATTTTTAAAAAAAACAAAAACCCTGCAGACCATGTGACTAGGCTTGATGGACCCCTGGGGGTCTCCATTCCTCGAGACTACTTTTAGTTACTAACCCATTGCAGTGCCTTCCGGGATATCAGGTGTGATCTCAGTAGTGTTTCGCCCAGGATCATTAAATGGTGACCTGTGAGTGAGTTTGTCCAGCCCTCACTGAGCCGCCAACATTTAACTTGCAATACAATCTTCAAGGCTTATGTTTTGAGTACTGACTTAATGAAAAGTATATCTACATTTGCCGATACTCTCTCATGCTGTTGTGTGTGTGCGCGCGCATGACCTTGCAGAGGGGGGAACAAAACACATTCAGGTTTTTGGGTGCTGTGGAGGAAAAAAAAGTGATGCATGACAACATGCGTTAGGAGGAATTGATACTGAAAATCTTAGGCATGTCTCTGTCGCCTTTTTAACCAAGATCTGTCTCAGGTTTAGTGTAAAATGTGTTGGGTGGCAGTGGCTTTATTAAAGACTAATTGTCTCAGTTTTATTATTGTTTTTCAAATTGGGATTGTTTTGTTAAAATTTCAGATGTATTTTTACTGCATAACATCTGCTATTTTGGCCACATTTATTCTGTGACTGAATATCAGTTGATGTTCCTTTCTCAGTGATATTTGCTCTGTGAGAATTTGACCCCGTATATCAGGTATTGTGACTTCTTTTTATTTTAATATATTAGAAAAAGAAATAACAATTACAAACTCTTTTTGGAAGCAGCAGTTTTTTATGTTAAAACTGTAAGAATTAAAATGGAAACCTAATAAGTGCTTTTAATATTAATTTGTTAATATACTTATTTTCTCCAATCTGGTTTTAAGTAATTTTTATTTGAAAAATGAAGATATGTGATGTGTGTTGTAGAGATATCTTGATCATGTCATGGTGTGATATTTTTGTCATGTTGGTCAGCTGTGCCCTAGTGTACCATTAGGTTCTGTGTTTGGACATGTGGTGGTCTCATCGATGCAATAATGACTTCTTCTCTACACTAAATATAATAATTACAGTACTGTCTGACAGTGAGCTATGTGGATTTCCACCATTGATTTCTGCTTTGGTTTGTGACTGTTAAATTCATTAATCATTTTTAACTTATTTAATAATTGTATTAGCAAGCCCAATATTAACTAAAAAATAAAGTGAAGTTGGCGTTGATTTAAAGCCGAACACTTTTTTCCTTCACGTTGTCTCCTCTGTTAATAGTCCATTTTCTATGGCGCGATGAGCTGGATTGCACCAGTTCACTCTTTGTGCATTAACAGTGTGTAAAAAATGCATTAGATGCTTTTATAGTCATTTCAGTGGACCTTTTGTTTTTGTGTGTTGGTATTGAATTTGCTAAGAGAAGCATGTGTTGTGTACAACTGAGGTGATTCACAAGAGATGCAGGGACCATGACGTACTCCTAATGTCACCCAAAGGACTGAGACAAAAGCAAGTAACACCCTCTTACTCACTTTCAATAAATGCTTTATCCTGATCAGGGTCACAGTGGATCCAGAGTCTATCCTGGTAACACAGGGCACAAGGCAGAACAGTTCATTATGGTGGGATGCCCGTTCATCGGAGAGAACATTCACATCTGGGGCACTTTAGCATAGCCAATGGTCATACCTGAATGTTTTTGGACAGTGGGAGGAAACCGTAGATCCCATATGGGATAGTGAGGGGGCAATTATACCCACTGTGCCACCCGAAAGCCAGTAACACCTCAGTTTAATTGATTGTTAACCAAAGGAAAACTGATCTGAGGATGCAGCGCTCTGTTTTATTAGGCATCTGTTTATTCTTTATATAATTATTATATAGGTTAATGATTTCATGCTGTTCGCGCTGGTAGTGTCTGCTCTCTGCGCCTTTTTTTTTTTATTTTTATTTTTGCAACTGCCGTGTGAAATTTCATCACGTAATGTGTTTGCATGTTCACGCAAGTCAGGGGTGAAATGATGCTACAGCTCTGTCTTGAAAATGAACAAAGTGGAAAGTTGAAAAGTTCAGACACAGGAACCACAGATTGTTTTTATACCCAGTAAAATTTGATTTATTTAATGAGGTTTTTTTTTGTAATCTGATTATTTTTTTAAATTGTGTTCTCAGGTGTTATTTCCCACTTCCCTAGCTAATTAAGTGTAGATTAGGAGCATGTGGTTTGTGCGCTGCAAAATATTTAATTGCTTAAAAATGGAATGAAAGTGATGCCAAAGTGTGCTTTCAGTGTAGTGTGATGGATTACAGTGTGAAGTAGTATAGGGAAAGTTTTTGAATGACATTTATACAGGTTCTTAGAGCTTACTGATTTTATTTTTTTTCCTAATAACTTAATTTTGAGTTTCTTTTTGTGTTATTGTGGAAATATGAGCGTCCATAACACACAAACTGTACGTATAAACTTTACCTGTTTTGTACATGAGTAATTTGTGTAGTTGTGGTCATGTAGTTGTATTAAGTCCATTTGCACACAGTTGGGGTGTGTGTGTGATCACTCTCTCCAATCTTGAACCTATACATCATGGTATGCATGAACTGTGATGGTCTATGTGCTACGATGGTGATGCACATTTATTTGCACACAGCAGATATCCTATACAGCCAAATGATTGTCGGCACTGTCACATCCGTATGCAGTTCTTCTCTAAACTGTTACCACAAAGTAGGAAGCACACAGTTGTATAGAATGTTTTTGTACGCTTTAGTATTACAGTCTCCCTTCACTGGAAATAAGAAGCCCAAACCTGTTCCAGCATGACCACGCCCCTGTGCACAAAGAGAGTTCAATGAAGACATGGTTTACCAAGTTTGGAGTATTCTGCATAGAGCCCTTACCTTAACCCCACTGAACACCTTTTGGATGAACTGGAATGCCGACTTCACCCTAGGACCTTACTAATGCTCTTCTGGATGAATTTAGGACACATCCTCACAGCCATGTTCCAAAATCTAGGGCAAAGCCTTCCCGAAAGAGTGGAGGTTATTATAACCGCAAAGGGAGAATAGATCTTGAATGGTTTGTTCAAAAAGCACACAGTCATGATTTGTTTGGTGTCCACTTACTTTTGGCCATAGTGTATATGTGATGTAGAATGTTTAACACAAAATAAGATTTTTTTTTTCTTCTTCCCTTCTCTTCCCCCTCTCCCTGCTGTGGAACAGTAGAAATCTAAGGCGTGGTGGCTGGATTCCATTGCTCTAGGAAACCCACCCTGACAATGTCGCAATAGGCAAACTTTCTGAGAAGTCCTACAGAGCAAGAAAATAAACTCTTGGCTTGTTTGCCACGCTGCTGTTGATTGTTTAGTCAGTGGTGTGTGTGTGTATCTTGAAATGCTACTTACTGTTGTGGCTAAAAAAACAAGTCAATTTTCACAGCGTTTTACAGTCACTTAATGTCACTCTGCTTTTTAATACCTGTTGTTTCTTCTCACTCGCGAGATCATTTGCTTCAGACTTCAATATTGTGGTACTTTTTGATGGCTTAGTGATTCGCATGTTTGCCTCGTGCCTTCAGGGTTGACAGTTCAAATCTCACCTCCGCCGTGTGTACAGGGAATTTGAGTGTTCTCCTAAAGACATGTGGTAGTGGCTGTTTGGGGTCTCTAAATGGTTTGTAGTGTGTGATTGTGCCCTTCGACTTATCTTTCAACTATTTTGATGATGTGCAGTTTTCGTCTGCATGCTTGTCTATCTCATGCTTGGAAAAACAGAGGAACTGAGAGAAGGTTGGCTCCTTCCAGTCTTTCTCCAGGAGGTATTCCCAGTATTTTCCAGTTTCCTCTCTTTCATGTGGGGTTTGTTTTCCTGTAGGTTAGATCAATAAACGGGTGCGCAGCAGCTAGCCTTCATTTACCAAACCAACAGCATGAGGTTCAGCTGTGTTTAAATGCTCTCTTGTGTAATTGAGATTTTGAACAGTTCATATTGCCTTCTGAAGTGTTCGAATGGGTAAGAAAATCATAAACCAAAAACCTCACTTCAATATAGTATAGCTTGGTTATTCATGGGTTGTTCTTCAAAAGACTGCAGCTTTCATACAAAATGAACAATCTCCCCTGAGGCGAATATTTTTATTCTTGGTTTTCTGCCAAAATGAAGAGCATATCTAGGCCTGCACTGGCTGGTCCGAGCTGTGAGAAGAGCGTACAGATGTACAGAACACTGGAGGAAATCTTCAGAGAACCAGCATGCTGAATAAGAGAGTGCCAATAATGAAGTACACAGTGTATGATTTTTTTTTTTTTGTCTTGGGCTTAATTTGGGGACATTTGTAGTTAACATTCTTCGTAAGTAAATGCTTTCCAATAGATTTGTTCATTGTCAGAGATAATTACAAGACTTTTTTTTTAAATAAACGTTTTCCTATGTAATTTTACGCTTTGCTTTCTGTATCATTTTATGTAAGGAGTCTTCAGTGTCAGTAAATTTTCTGCCCAGAGAGATTCTTAATAACATGACAAACTGTCTTAACTTTTTGAGAGAAGGGCACAGAGGAAGCTGTTGAGGAAAAAACTCTTTATTACTCCTATTGATGTGATTGTGACCGAAGTGAAGTTATTTCATGGAAGTTCCAAATCATTAAATGTAACTAAATGGTTAAAAAGCAAGATTTTGTTCTTTAATAAATAATGATGTGAAATCGTGGGCAAGTTGCTGTGAATAAAACAAGAGAAATAAAAGGCTTTGAAACGTGTTTATTGGAAAATGATGAATATCTGGATGGTAACAGTAACTCCACTTTCAGTCCTCGTCACCCCACCCCATCGTTGACTGATTTAGTAGTGTATGTCTAGCCATGCCCCCTTCTTGTCCCTGCTTATAGCTACATGCGAGACTATCAGAGAGTTAGAGATCATGACATGACCGTGGCGTATTACACTCGAGCAGAACCCTACTCTGTACATGTGCTTGGAACTCAATAAACTCTCCCATAGGTTTTCAGGAAGTTATTTTGTGACCCGTCCTTTAAACCGTCACTTATATTTTATTGTTCAAGGTTTTTTTTTTTTTTTTTTTTTTAAACTGTGCCCGTGCTTTGTTTGGTTTCAGATGGTGATGATGGACAAGAATGGTTTGTGTAGTGTATATAATAGAATTTTTCTTAAGACGTACTTTTATGAAAGATTAAATGCAGCATTATGTTCCCAGTAGTTTGTACATGGATATTACTGATGTGGCCGATTCAAATAGGACTAAAATCCCAGAGATACTCCAGTAATAATTACATTACCCCCACCTCTGCTTGTAAAACTCCTCCAGACCTAATAGGCCTTAAAACAGCAATACGTTAGTTAAGGGCAGTAGTTTTCGGTCAATTAAAATAAAAACACAGCGTACGCCATGCCAAACACGATGATATTCAATTGAGATCATTTTTAATCACAAGTACAATATTGTTCTTGGGAAATAATTACTGAGCCATGACTTGAAAGGCATTGTGTTATTGTTCGCTAATTACCAATACTTATTTCATTCTTGGATACAAGAGATAATGTCTTTTGAAAGCCAAGTATGTCTTGTGTAAACAAATGTCACATGTTCAGCCCACAGGAACTGATGACATGGAAGTCTCTCATAATGCACTGATGCCAAAATCTGTTTTTGGTTGCCCAACACAGACATCATGGCAGTATTTCTTTAAATACAGTACTGTGTTATAAAACCTACTAAGGAGTTAGTGTGATGATAAAAGATTAAGAAATCAACATGCGGACCCATCTCTCCATTTCCTTTCCTCCTACTAAGTGCTTTGCTAACGGACTCGATGATGGTCTGTTTCACTGTACTACACTGCACATTTCTGCAAGGATTAAAACACAAGGCTGTTGCTCTCTCACGCGGGGTTTCGTCTCGTCTCCCTCTCCTACCTGTCCAACATGGCTGAGCATCTCTGCTAGAGCTAGTGCTCCAGCTATTTCTCCCAGGCACGTAAATCTTAATCCCTAACGCTCTGCTGATATCTGCAGCCTTAAATGCAGCTATCATGGCAACTCGATGTGCTTCACCATGGGTATGTATTGCTTTCTCATCCTACTCTCACATCCTCCTAGCAGCATCCGACTCAGTCTGCGTTTGAGTGGTGTTTTTGTCTCCTTCTTGTGGGTGCTAGAGAATGATCTAATGTTCAAGCTCTAATTTTATCTCCATGCAGAGATGAGTGATGCAGTGCAACACTCAGTCGAGGTAGAGCTGAAATTAGTCTGCAGTTGTCTTTGCCTCAGCATTGTGGCCACCTTCAATGTTGCTGTAATATCTTGAGCTCTGCACTTTTTTTTTTCTTTTTTTTTTTTTTCTTTCCCTCCTCGATTCTGAGAAAAGTGCTGAAGTGGCACAAGAGGCTTGATCTGGGTTAGTTAATGACTACGCTGTGTTAATTCGCTTAGTCATCAGCTTAAACATTCGCATTGTGGAGTCACTACAGCACCACTAGATCAATCCTGGGTTACTCTCTGTTCTTTCTGGAGCAGCGGCAAAGTTAACGGCCGATTCGTGAACCATCTCGTCACAGTTTTTCAAGACATGCGACAGCTGCAGGTACAACAAATATATAATGGCATATTCTCACTGTTCAATATGGGTGTGTGATTCTGCTTCTTCTTGCACAGCCGTAACTCGCATTGTGATAATGCTGAGTCAGTGTTTTGCGAAGATGGATGGCTTGTGTAGAACGCATAGCTTCACTTTTTTTTTTTTTTTTCATCGTTGCTGTATTAGTGTAGAAATGTTATTCCCTAGCATAATTTGATAATTGTGTTTTGTTTAAGCGTGTAAACTGATTGGAAAATGGATTTGCATTTGTCTGTTAGTTCATTCATTCATCAGTAATTAGGTAATCCTGGTCATGGTGGCTCCAGAGACTATCCCAGGAACACTAGACACCAGGTTGGAGAATTCACACTGGTTTAGGGCACATTTACACAACAGTGTACTAAAAACGGTAGGGTTTTTCCTTTGCTTTTTTGACAAGTTTTGCATACAGACTTCAATGTTGTCAAAACGATCCCCATTCACACGGATCAACGAAAACAACTAAAAACGCTGTATTATGCATGCCAGGCCAGTAGTTGGCGTATGTTCCTGCGCACATAAGCATTTACGCCAACGTGCCTTGGCTTTTGGGGTTTTTTTTTTTCATTGTCGAAATGGATTTTTATGTTCAACCCCATCTTTTAGCTTTTCTTGTGACCCCGGTCAAATACACTGGCAGTCTGCTTTCTATATTTTATTAGAAAGAAAATGATACAGATATACTCAGACAATTGCGATGATGATCCAACCTCTGTCAGGACTGCAGATTCACTCACCATCTTCAAGAAACAGCTAAAGACCCACCTCTTCCGTCAACACCTAACCAACTCATTAAAAAATAAAAGGCACTTGCACCTCTACTCTGCACACGTTGCTTCTTCTAGTACTCAAGTAATGGATCTTGTATAGTAGCACTACTTGTATTGTTCTCTGCTTGATATCACTTTGCTCTCATTTGTAAGTCGCTTTTGGATAAAAGCGTCTGCTAAGTGAATACATGTAAATGATTAAGATTTTGAATAGCCTTCGTCCTGCGTAGCTGCAGTTTAATAATTTGCCGTCTTTAATGGATGCGTCTCCACTGGTCGTAGTAGTGATGCAGTAAATCTACAATTTGCTGGAGAAGTGTCAATAAACTCAAAATCTTGAGCAGCATGAACAGTCCTGTAGTTCACCATTCTAGTGTTGAATGTCTGCCTATAGACTGAACAGATCATCGTTTTCACAAATTCCCATTTTTTTGTATGTTTTCACGGAGACGATAAGCATTGGTTTCAAGTTTGCGTTTTCAGGCCCCAAAATGTCGTTGTCATGTAAACAAACAACCAAACCGCGTCAAAAGTTTTCCGTTTTTAGTTAAAAACATTTTCATGTAAACTGCCCCTTAAGCCTAAAATCCTTAAAGATTCCTGTAATCCTAGAGGCCAAAATCTGTGATGTTTGACATGTTCCCCGACAGCCAATTAATGGCTGTTGCAATCAAATTTGTCTGTTAATTGGGGTGCTTCTATTAATTCTACTAATCTATTAATTAGCTTGTGTATTAAAGCATGCTGGGAGTGTGTCGCGGATGCGTGAATAAATAACTGATTTTACCAGATTGCTTATAATACCTTATTTCTAATATTTAAATTAAGATATGCATTCATTAAACTTTTTTTTTTGCTTCCATAAATCTTCTGTACATGACAAATCACTGACTACTCTCAGATTATCCTCACTGTATCGTTCACTTGGTGTTATTTGTTCTGTAAGTATGAATTATGATTTGTGTATATGTAGAAACATGTGCAGGGTAGGGTTGCAATAATGATTTTCATAATGGATTAGTTGGGCGATTTTTTTTGTTTTTGTTTTTTTTTTTTTTTTTTGTTTTTTTTTTTTTAATTTATCTGTTTTTTTAATTATTAATCGGTTGGTGGGGGCACACTTTCAGTACCCCCTTTTTTTCTTGTTTATTTAAAATAAACCACAAGCTGAGTGGTACAAATATAAACTTAAGACTAAAACTTTACGCCACTTACGCAATTATATACGAATGAAAATAACCCAAATACACTTTATTTATTTATTTATTTATTATATTTTTAAATATATAATATATTTTTTTAAATATATGTATTCTTTTTTATATATATATATATATATATTTATAAATAAATGTTTGTGTGTGTGTGTGCTGTATATACATATGTAAATATATAAATAAATAAATGTGTACTGTGTGTATATATATATATATATATATATATATATATATATACACATTTATAAAATATATTTATGAATATATTTTTTATTTATATATAAAAATAGAAACATATATACATACACACACACACACACAGTGCCTTGCGAAAGTATTCGGCCCCCTTGAACTGTTCGACCTTTTGCCACGTTTCAGGCCTCAAACATAAACATATAAAACGGTAATTTTTTGTGAAGAATCAACAGGTGGGACACAATCATACAGTGGAACGAAATTTATTGGATATTTCAAACTTTTTCAACAAATAAAAAACTGAAAAATTGGGCGTGCAAAATTATTCAGCCCCCTTTACTTTCAGTGCAGCAAACTCTTTCCAGAAGTTCAGTGAGGATCTCTGAATG
>JAFFST010050600.1:104637-125093 GCA_022414735.1 Noturus placidus | reverse complement strand
TTCTACCTTAACTAGTTTCTTCTACAGAAAGACATTAGATAACATTTATAACTTGAATTAATTCAACAAAGTCTTCGAGTCGGGCCTGAACGGTCGTATCGTTTTTGTTATTCTGAAATCGTTTCCCAGAATCCAGTGTGGATGGAAATGATTGAGAACATGAGCGGTCCATTTGACCCCATTGTATTTCTGATGAGAAATCGCTAGAGCAATGACCTTTTGTACCTTTTTAATAAGTACTTACATTTACATTTATTCACTTAGAAGACGCTTTTATCCAAAGCGACTTACAAATGAGAGATACAAGCAAAGTGATATCAAGCAGAGAACAATACAAGTAGTGCCACTATACAAGATCTATTAATTGAGTTCTAGAAGAAGCAAAGTGCGCAGAGTAGAGGTGTAAGTGCATTTTTCTTTCTTTTTTTTTCTTTTTATGAGTTGGTTAGGTGTTGACGGAAGAGTTGGGTCTTTAGCTGTTTCTTGAAGATGGTGAGTGAATCTGCAGTCCGGATTGAGGTTGTACGTTCATTCTACCAATGAGGAACAGTTAGTGTGAAGGTTCTGGAAAGTGACCTTGTGCCACGCTGAGTAGGAACTACTTACATATAGTGATGTTTAAAATCCTTTATATATTTGCATTTATGGCATTTGGCATACGCCCTTATCCAGAGCGACTTACATTTATCTCATTTATACATCTGAGAAATTGAGGGTTAAGAGCCTTGTTCAACCAGAGCAGTGGTAGCCTGGCAGTGCTGGGGCTTGAACTCAGGACCTTCTGATCAGTAACCCAAAGCCTTTAACTACTGAGACTTTCTAGATGAAAGATACAATCTCAAGTTATTAAATGGGTAGTTAGTTAGTTAGTTAGTTGCATTTATATAGCACTTTTTCTAGACACTCAAAGCACTTATCATTGTATGAGTGGGGGCCTGGGGGGTCTCCTCAACCACCACTACCGTGTAGCATCCACCTGGATGATGTGACGGCAGCCATAGTGCTCCAGAACTCCCACCACACACCAGCTATTAGTGGAGAGGAGAGAAGAGTGATGTAGCTAGTTCAGAGATTATTAGGGGGCCATGATAGAGAATGGCCAATGGGGGAATTTCGCCACAACAACAACAGCATCAAGACAGTACAGTACAGTTTAATACCCGTTTATCTGATCGTGTAGGCCCAAGTGTAAATTCTCCAAGACTCAACAGATTAATTGAATTGCACAAGTATGAAACCTAACAAATCGAATGAATTGGATGTCACTGGATGACACTTGGCTCTTTAATGTTCTCTCTTTTTTTTTCTTTTTTTCACCATTTTTTAAACTGCATCCCTGAGAGGTTAACTTCAATTTATAATCTGTCACTGTCACTATTATTTCTTCTGTCTGTTAGGGTCATTTTTAATGAGAAATTGTGTGTGGTACAATTGTGTGTGTGTGTGTGTGTGTGTGTGTGTGTGTGTGTGTGTGTGTGTGTTTTGTTTTTGTTGTTATTGTTGTTGTTGTTGGTTTGCTCTAATTTTCCATTTATTTAACACACACAGAGTCCAGGCCATGGTGTTGAAATCAGTTTATTAAATCAGCAGCACTATTAAGGGAACATGTTAAGGTGTGAGGAATAAGATCATCTATCATGGCCAGAAGTCTTTTTTTTTTTTTCCTGAAACCAAGGTCACTAAAGCACTTACATTATTCATGTCAGGGAGTGTACATCTTTGACCTTTCTGCAGAAGGAAGCGTTTTTTAAACGCCTCGGTGGTCCGAACATCACTTGAAAACAAAACAAGCGATTTGTAATTCACACTAATGTCCAAAAGCAGGTAGAATCTTCCAAAGAAATAAAAAGCAATAGAACTAGCCAAGAAAAGGGAATAAATTATACTAATTATGAATAGAATTATTTATTTAAAAAAATCATGAATTAATTAAGGTAAACGGTAATAAATACGGTAAAGCAGGAAATGGTAGCTCAGGGGAAAAAATCCCTTACGCGTATTACTGTACGCTTTCCAGAGATACGGGGCTCCAGATTGTGGAGCATGTAAACTGTAAGCTCAGGAAACAAAAAGTGGAACAATCTCTTGATAGGATAAATAATATACACATTATATTGAGCTTCATCTGAATTTGAAAAATTCATGTTTCTACAAAAAATCTGTTGTATAAATGCTCTCTGGCGAAACTGCTGTCCTCAGACTTCCATTGTTTGTGAGTTTGTAAAAAGTATTTTGTAAAGTCAGTTCAGGGAAACAAGTTGAAATTCGCAGTAAAGAGGCCAGGGATAGAGACTAGAGGCAGGGGATAGAGACTAGAGGCAGGGGAAAGAGATTAGAGGTAGGGGATATAGACTAGAGGCAAGGGACAGAGACTAGAGGCAGGGGATAGAGACTAGAGGAGGGGGATGGAGACTAGGCAGGGGATAGAGACTAGAGGTGGGGGTAGAGAATAGGCAGGGGATAGAGACTAGGCAGGGGATAGAGACTAGGCAGGGGATAGAGTCTAGACAGGGGATAGAGACTAGACAGGGTATAGAGACTAGAGGCATGGGGTAGAGACTAGGGGCAGGGGATAGAGACTAGAGGCAGGGGATAGAGACTAGAGGCGGGTGTAGAGAGTAGGCAGGGGATAGAGACTAGAGGCAGGGGATAGAGACTAGACAGGGGATTGAGACTAGAGGCAGGGGATAGAGACTAGACAGGGTATAATGACTAGGGGCAGGGGATAGAGACTAGAGGCAGGGGATAGAGATTAGACAGAGGATAGAGACTAGAGGCAGGGGATAGGGATTAGACATGGGATAGAGACTAGAGGCAGGGGATAGAGACTAGAGGCAGGGGATAGAGACTAGAGGCAGAGCATAGATATTAGACAGGGGATAGAGACTAGAAACACCAGAGTTTCCCTGTAACTGAACAGTGCGAATGAGCTGCTGTGGAACAGAAGAGTGAGTTCAGAGGAAGCGCAACAGCCATTTCCTTTTCTCATGAGACAGCAGGCAAGGTTTTGATGGGTTCATGAGGACAGAAGCATATGTCAGTCTCTCTCTCTCTCTCTCTCTCTCTCTCTCTCACGCTCTGTCTGTCCCTCTCTCACTCTTTCTCTCTCTGCCACTCTTTCTCTGTCTCTCTCTCACTCTCTCTCCCTTTCTTTATCTGTCTGTCTCTCTCGTTCTCTCTGTCTGTCTGTCTCTGTCTCTATCCCTCCCTTTCTCTCTGTTTGTCCGTCTCTAACTCTATCTCTTGCTGTCGTTTTCTCCATCTCTCTATCAATTTAATTCAGTTCAATTCAAATGAGCTTTATTGGCTTGACAATTTACCACAATGTTGCCAAAGCATTGATTTATACACATTTAATATATTTTAAAACACTTTTTTTAATCCATCTCTATCTCAATTTCTCTCTCTCTGTCTCTCTCCCATTCATTGTGTCTCTATCTGAGTTTCTTTCTCTCACTTGCTGTATCTGTCTCTCTCTCTCCTGTCCTTGTCCATAATCTGCATCTGTGACTCTGTCCCTGGAGTTTCCTCCGAAGTGCTCCATGTGCCCTTGCTGTTTTGTTTTATGAGCTCGCAGCCTTGATCGGTGCTTCAAAGCTTCATCGAGCGCTCGCTTGCTTTCTCTCTCTCTGTGTACGTTTGAATTCATTACGTTAATTCCAGCTGAATTCAAACCTTCCCTTCCTCCACACTTCCTTCTAATTGCCTGTGAGATCGGGTTCGAGCATTCAAGCCTGGTCCTGGAGGACATCCTCACCGCCGAGTTCTGAACTAAAGTGTTTGGAAATCTCTGAATAATTGATTCAGTCAGAGGTAGAGAATTCAGTCTGACTGTTTGGATGAAAAAAAACTGCACCAATCTAAAAAAAAAAATAACTTAATGCTGCCATAATAACAAAACCAGAAGCTGAAACATCTAAAGCCTCCAAATATGTTAAAGTTGTGATTTGCATAAGTATTCACCCCTGTTTCTGTGAAACCTAAATTGGTTCTTCACCATCAAATGTCACATAATTAGTGATCATAACAACGTCATGTGATCATAATATTTAGTACACTTGCTCCCCTGGAGATACACACTCCACAAATCATAAAAATCCTGTTTAGAGCTTGAAAAAGACATTTGCTGGGAGCCCAACCCCCTGAGAAGACCATTCGTGCTGTGAAGCACGGTGTGGCAGCATACAGCATTAAACATCACCGTTTAACACCCTTATTTCTCTGACTCATTCCTTCTTTTTCTTTGGTCAATTATTGTTATTATTATTGCTGCTGTGGCTTTTTAAAAGTAATTATTATTATTTATTATTTAGATATATTTAATTATGGACAACATGTTGGCTATGTATTACCTGCTTGGAACCGAAGGGGTGTACAGTAAAAAAACATTTTAGGTAAAAAACTATTTAAAAATGGTTAAAGATGGTTAAAAGCCTATCAAATTAAAGCGTATGCCCCAGCAATAACTAGTATTGTATGTTTTTATTTATAGTTCACAGTTTATTTTTATCTAGCTTGCTTACTGCGATCTAAATACCATCGGGCTTAAGCGACGCGACATTGTGGCACGATCAGATCGCAGTAAATCGGTGTGAATTGTGTCACAGCACGTTATATGCAGTTTGTCAGTTGGTTTTGAAAGTTCGCTAGGTGAAGATCTTCCCTCAGTGCTCTTATTTCCTCATTTCTTCATTGCAGAAGCTGCACGGATGTGCTGTGTTGCGTGCTCTTTGTCGTCGTCATCCTCAGCTACGCCGTGCTCGGCACCGTGGGTAAGTGGCTGCTTTTGCCCGCTTTCCATCAGGTCTGAAATCATGAACTCGTCTTTCCTCAGGGAAATAAACAGGTCCACATTAGACATCTTTTGGTTTCATAACGCGTAATGTTTATCGCCAAACTTCAAACCCCTATTTGTTTGTAAAACACATTTCCCAGGATTGATTAAAGGAGTTTATTAGTTCTGTGAAAACAAATACACATAAATGTTTCACTTATATTTCACTTCTGGTTGAAGAGACTTGTATTCATTTCTAGCTTTATTAACATCGTAATCAAATCCAGTACAAAGCTAAGAAAGCAATTACACGGATATCTGTTCATTTCTTTAGTTTTTTATTAGATTTGCATACAGTGCACTATAATAGCTAACAAGTACCGAAAGTCTATTCACTCAAAATCTTTTGTGTAGTTGTGCTTTATGAACATGAATAAATCTTCACAATGTAGCTGAACTCGATCTATTATACTATCAAGACAGCCATATTGAACAGCTGAAATAATTCTAGGCTCCGCCTCTGAATATTTTAACATTTTATTGTACAGTCTGTTCAGGATTCAGTCTGTGTTTTTTTTTGTTGTTGTTGTTTTTGTGATCGTTGCGGCCGAAAATGCTTGATTTTTGCTATGGCTTTTTTTTTTTTTTTTTAATTGAGAGGTTTTTTTGTGAGTTTTTTTTTTTTGCAGAAAACTAGTTGAATTGGCGCAGTTGCAATCGCACGGAATTGTCTTTTGCAGTGATATTTGTTGGTAAACGTGACCTTTTCGCTGTACTCGTGTTTGACGCAAATAAATTGAATAGCGTCTCGGTCTGAATCTGCTGTAATTATGAAAAATTGCTCCGAATCACGCAGAATATTGCGGAGTTTGCGTGATTTTGAGTTAGTTTCTGCAATCGCAAATTGCCGATATCCTGTACAGACTGACCTATGAACAAAACTTCACAATGTAGCTGAACTTGATCTATCATCGTATCAAGATGGCCATATTGGACAACTGAAATAACTCTAGGCTCCGTCGCCAAACATTTTAATGTTATTGAAAATATAGTTACAGGATGTAAAAATGTCTAAATGTTTTATTTAAAAAATGAGATTATGTTGCTCAACGAAGCCATTTGAAGACGTATGGAGGTGTGGACAGAACATTTTGGGTGTCTTTCATTACTTGTTATCTACATTACCCTCATCATCCTGGTGCACGATTAAAACACCAAAAATGTTACGGCTTGTTGAATACACGAGGTAAAATGGGAGAATTTTGTTTATTTGTTGCTTTGTATTAATTTTCCCTAAAGGTTATAACATTCACTGCTATAGCAGCCATCTTAGCTCCCAGCTTGTTACCTTTTGCTTAGGATTTTGTGAATAAAAGACAAATCATTGCACAGTAATGTGGCATTGGAGCTTTACACATAAAGATAAAAGAGAACTGAAGTAAGGAGAGAGAGTGGGCGAGAACGTGTGCTTGATTTCTATCTGAACTATGAATATTTCATATTGATGGACCCCATGAGGACGTTATAGTTATTCTCAGTGGTTAGAGTGAACTCGACCTCCACTAATCCACTGTTTTCTGAGTTAATCGATGAGTTCTGAGGTCAGTGAGATGGAGAGATCCAGGCAGGACACCACTTCCTCTATATTAACAAGGGGAAAATGCCGAAACGTCCGATGACACATTGGTTCGGCGGGTAGCGTTCTCCGTATCACTGAGGGTTCTCTGGTCTTGCCACCAAAAACAGCATGACAAGATGAAAGGAGAAGATTGGAGAAGCATTTTATTTACCAAGATAGGAGTCTGTCGGCAGGTTTGGAGGACTCCTATTGAACTGGAGCTCAGCTCTTATTAGCCGAATAAATGAACGACCTCCAAGCTGCGATGAAAACAGAAGCTTCAGGATCAGGACTGGTTTCATTTTTATTCATGGCATTTTGAAAGACGATCTTATCCAGAGTGAGGTACATTTAAGCCTTAAGGACCTTGCTCAAGGATTCAACAGTGGCAGTGCTGAGGCAGTGCCACTGAGCTGCCCACTGAGCTGCTACTGAGCTGCCCACTGAGCTACCCACTGAGCTACCCACTGATCTGCCCACTGAGCTACCCACTGAGCTGCTTATTGAGCTACCCACCCAGCTACCACTGACTCGCCACTGAGCTACCCACTGAGCTACCCACTGATCTGCCCACTGAGCTACCCACTGAGCTGCTTATTGAGCTACCCACTCAGCTACCACTGACTCGCCACTGAGCTACCCACTGAGCTGCTTATTGAGCTACCCACTGAGCTACCACTGACTCGCCACTGAGCTACCCACTGAGCTGCCCACTGAGCTACCCACTGAGCTGCCACTGAGCTAGCCACTGAGCTACTCACTGAGCTGCCCACTGAGCTGCCACTAAGCTGCCACTGAGCTACCCACTGAGCTACCACTGAGCTTCCCACTGAGCTGCCCACTGAGCTACCACTGAGCTGCCCACTGAGCTGCCACTGAGCTACCACTGGGATGCCATGGTTTCATATTTACAATTGGTTTGAACACACTCGAATGCTCGTGGTTGTATCAGGATCGTCAGGGTGTCTTAGTCTATATCTATTGACTGAAACAACAAGCATTAAATTTCCACTATGATGCAATGTTCATGTCCCGCACATCGCCATCATCTGTCTCAGTCGGTCAAATTGCCTGCGATCTTGGAGCTCATGAGCCTCGGATTTGAAGTCTCATTAGTATCACACTGTAGAGCTAGCCGGATAACCAAGATGAAATTCTGTGCGAAGGCGAAGATTAATACACAGGGTGAGGGAAAAAACGCCCGTGAAAAATGAGATCGTCTCCATGATACGGCTTTTTAACGAAAGCCATTATGTCTCCGTGTCATCCATGTCATTGAGCGTTGCCCCGCTTCCACCTGCAAGCCTTTTTAGTCCTCTTCAAAGTCAAGTGCACTTGTAAATCTGAAACAGGGATCCATGCGTCGTTTTTACACCAATCAGCCCTGGAGATGTAGAGCTTCTTTTTTCTTCATTTTTAATTTTTTTTTTTTTTTTTTAAATGGCATCATGTCTCTTCATGACGATTTTAAAAATTAATTCTTAGCCAACAGAAATTGAAGTACAGACATTTTAAAAAAAAAGAAAAAAAGGGAACAGTAAAGTCTCCTTCTACAGCAGTCAAGAATGATGTCACCATCCTGTACACACACACACACGTGCATACAGATGCACACACCACTTTAATCCTCTCGAAAAGATGAACTCATCTTGCGATGACATCATCTTCTCATGCCCACATCAGTCATGCTGACCGACCTGAGCGTAAACAAACGAGTCGCTCTTTATAAATAAAATTACACCTCATTTGCATAAAGTATTTCATTTCATTACGATCCATGCCATTAATATGAAGTAAGGAAGTGATGTACTTTCTTTCTTTCTTTGTTTAATGTTGTCTAGAACGAAACCGGACTTCTTCTAAATTAAATTGGTGATCATTTTTAAATAGTTGCCGTGGGAACAAATTAAGACGCAGGTCAGACGCCGGTCCCGCATTCATTCGAACATGTGAGGATTAAACAACATGGTGGTGTGACGAAGCGGAGTTACTGTAAGCACCACGCTGTGGATTCTTTTCCACTAACAGCACGTCCTGAAGTGTTTGCCATTTTTAATCCATACTGACAAATTATATAGTTTTTAGCTGTTTCTAGTTACATTTAATGTTATTAATATATACAGTATATATTGCTTTGAATTATGTTGATGCCTGGTTTCGTACTGTAGTAGTAAATTGATTCATTTATTATTTTATTTACATCATGCCTGATATATATACATATATTATTAATATGACAATATTAAAATACTTTCAGGCAACACTCCTATTTACATGTTTTTAAACACAAGTATGTATGTATATTTTTATATATATATATATATATATATATATATATATATACACACACATACTTGTGTTTAAAAACATGTAAATAGGAGTGTATAAATAATTATTTATTTATTTATATATACAGCATCTCACAGAAGTGAGTACACCCCTCACATTTTTGTAAATATTTGATTATATATTTTCATGTGACAACACTGAAGAAATGACACTTTGCTACAATGTACAGTAGTGAGTGTACAGCTTGTGTAACAGTGTAAATTTGCTGTCCCCTCAAAATAACTCAACACACAGCCATTAATGTCTAAACCGCTGGCAACAAAAGTGAGTACACCCCTAAGTGAAAATGTCCAAATTGGGACAAAGGGTCAATTTTTGTGTGGCCACCATTATTTTCCAGCACTGCCTTAACCCTCTTGTGCATGGAGTTCACCAGAGCTTCACAGGTTGCCACTGGAGTCCTCTTCAACTCCTCCATGAGGACATCACGGATCTGGTGGATGTTAGAGACCTTGTGCTCCTCCACCTTCCGTTTAAGGATGCCCCACAGATGCTCTATAGGGTTTAGGTCTGGAGACATGCTTGGCCGGTCCATCACCTTCACCCTCAGCTTCTTTAGCAAGGCAGTGGTCATCTTGGAGGTGTGTTTGGAATCGTTATCTTGCTGGAATACTGCATACAGATCATGCTCTGCTTCAGTATGTCACAGTATGGCATTCATGGTTCCCTCAATGAACTGTAGCTCCCCAGTGCTGGCAGCACTCATGCAGCCCCAGACCATGACACTCCCACCATCATGCTTGACTGTAGGCAAGACACACTTGTCTTTGTACTCCTCAGCTGGTTGCCGCCAAACACGCTTGACACCATCTGAACCAAATAAGTTTATCTTGGTCTCATCAGACCACAGGACATGGTTCCAGTAATACATGTCCTTAGTCTGCTTGACTTTAGCAGAATGTTTGTGGGCTTTCTTGTGCATAATCTTTAGAAGAGGCTTCCTTCTGGGATGACAGCCATGCAGACCAATTTGATGCAGTGTGCGGCGTATGGTCTGAGCACTGACAGGCTGACCCCCCACTCCTTCAACCTCTGCAGCAATGATGGCCGCACTCATGCGTCTATTTCCCTCTGGATATGACACGGACCACATGCACTCAACTTCTTTGGTCGACCATTTCGAGGCCTGTTCTGAGTGGAACCTGTCCTGTTAAATCGCTGTATGGTCTTGGCCACCGTGCTGCAGCTCAGTGTCAGGGTCTTGGCAATCTTCTTATAGCCTAGGCCATCTTTATGTAGAGCAACAATTATTTTTTTCAGATCCTCAGAGAGTTCTTTGCCATGAGGTGCCATGTTGAACTTCCAGTGACCAGTATGAGGGAGTGTGAGAGCGATGACACCAAATTAAACACACCTGCTCCGCTCCCCATTCACACCTGACACCTTGTAACACTAACAAGTCACATGACACCGGGGATGGAAAATGGCTAATTGGGCCCAATTTGGACATTTTCTCTTACGGGGGTATGTGACACTTTTGTTGCCAGCGGTTTAGACATTAATGTCTGTGTGTTGAGTTATTTTGAGGGGACAGCAAATTTACACTGTTACACAAGCTGTACACTCACTACTTTACATTGCAGCAAAGTGTCATTTCTTCAGTGTTGTCACATGAAAAGATATCATCAAATATTTACAAAAATGTGAGGGGTGTACTCACTTTTCTGAGATACAGTATGTAATGGTTTTCTAAGGTGTGAAGGGTAACTGCAGTCTGGTCCTCTGTACAGGAGTGTTAACCCCTTCATGCCTCAGGTTTTAGACACTTTCATCGATGGAAACTTGCGAATTCATATCAATTCTGACGTTTTAATAACTAAATAATGACGTTTTAATGCTAAAAAGCAGACGACGCTATTACTAGCAACCGAGCGTTATTCTTAAAAAAATATTTGAAATGTGTTCATATTAATTCACTTACATTTAAAATCTGAAATATTACAGAACATTTAACCAAAAGGAGGGAAAATTTATATTGACGTATATTTTAATCATGTAGACAAATCTTCATCGTTTACGTAGATCAGATTCTGTCGGCGTCAGTCATATTGATTGGGAGGAGAAATGCTTCATTGGAGTGATTTGGAGGTGATTTTACATGTAAAATAGTTGTAAATGAACGCTCTGTGGGAGTCTTGCATGGACGGTGGACATGTAAGGCTTAAGATCTCTCAGTTATGTAAGAAGGAATGTGTCGGCAGGAAAAATCGGATAGATTAGATCGATGCAGAGAGACGAAGAAACAACACTTGTTGGTGTGTAGTGACTTTATTAATTAGGTGTGAATGCAGAAGAGAAATCAATAGTTCCTCCAAGTTGCATTGATTGCGTGCGTGCATGTTTGTGTGTGTGTGGGGTTGTGTTACAGTCTCACTTCCTCTGCAGAGAGCTAGTTTCTTCCTGATACATTTTAATACAAGGGATTTAAAGCTTAGTGGATATGAAGGGATTGGAGTTGAAGAGCTAAGGTGTGTGTGTGTGTGTGTGCGTGTGTGTGTGTGTGCGTGTGTGTGTGATCTTGTTCCTCTAGCCTGGATACATGGAGACCCCAGGAAAGTGATCCATCCTACTGACAGCTCGGGAGATTTCTGTGGACAGAAAGGCACGGCCAACTCGTGAGTACCGCCCACCCCTTCATCCAATCCAAGCATGCGATATAGCATCGAATGTGGGCGGAGCTGACATAATCTGATCAACTGCAGAAATGCGTTTCAGTAAGGATTTGAGTAGAAAAAACACAAATGAGTCAATGAGAACTCCGCTTACGATTGTTATTTATTAAAGAATGATGCTATACATTTTATCTGTTTATGGTTATAATGTTACGGACACATCCATGAAGCTCGTTACTTCCTGTTCTTGCATACCGCCTCATTTTCCCCCGAGAAACTGACACTGGAGACTCCTTCCGTAAACATTCAATAAACAACTCCTTACAGAAAACTTGTTTTTTTTAGTATACACTTTTTTAATTATTAGTCTTAGATCATATGGTGTGTCCATTATATATGTCCCTGTGTAGGCTGTTACTATAGAAACCATCTATTTTTTTTCTCACATTTTAGGGTTAGGGTTAAACAAGGCAGGGGAGTCGTGTGTGTGTGTGTGTGTGTGTGTGTGTGTGTGTGTGTAGGATGCAGGATTGGACTCGGGATGTTGTTTCTATTCGAGGTTCTTGTGCGTTTGGTCCGGAGGTGCGATCGGCATGATGTGAGCTCAGCGTGGATGAATAGTAGCTCATTAATGGAGCTGGGGAACGGAGATAAGAGTGTTTATTATGCACGGTCATGGAGCAAGAGATGTGTTTACTGCGCTGGAGTTTATAATCAGGACTTAAAGGCGACGGAGCTTAAAGACTGACCCGACCTGTCATTAATCCAGTACTTATTCTGTCTGTATAACATGTCCTCAACACCAACGTTATAGACACGAGAGCAAATTCTCATTTACGTTATGAGTACATCAGACAGTCCTCGCTTTTCTTATCGACAGAGAGGAAAATTGTTTTGATTTCAGGGAACGGAACAAGATAAAAGATTTGATATTAAACGGATAGGACACAGTAACACAATACAGTAATAATAATAATAATAATAATAATAATAATAATAATAATAATAATAATAATATTAGTCATTAACTGAGTGGGAATGAATGTATATAGACTCACCTTATTAAGGTGGAAGAAGTGATTTCAATCTGGAAGAGTGTGTGTGTGTGTGTGTGTGTGTGTGTGTGTGTGTGTGGTGAGAGAGAGAGAATATTACTTGACTCTGCTGACACCTTCTGGCAAAGTACACTCGATGCATACTTAGCTCTTGAAAAAGAAACACACACACAATAGTGATAAAAGACGCAAACAAACAAACAGAGAGAGACTGGACGACAAAAAAACACTAAAATAATACAACAGAAGAAAAGCGCTTTAAACAAGCATCGAGAATATAAACACAAGGAAAAGAAATGAAGGAAAAAGATCTAAAATTGCCGAAATTTTGAAAGAAAAAGAAATAAGTAATGAAGTAAACAAATAAATAAACACTGGTGTAATGGTGAGGAAGGTTGTTTTTTTTTTTTTGTAAACATTTACGGAAGGAGTCTCCAGTGTCAGAGAAGAGGACTTTCCTACATTTTTTTTCTTTTTTACTTAAAGAGATAGAATAAAGATCAGCTGGTGAGGGAACGAGTGTTTATAGCTGCTGTAACATAAGTGCAAACAGGAAGTAGCTCGTTTCACGGACGTTCCTCAACATTAAATGTTATTCTAAATGGATCAAATGTACGACGTGTTTCGCTTTCAATATATAAGAAAGTGTAGACATTGTGGTATAAGAGCAATAAAAGCGTGTTGTAACAGCCGCTTCATGTCATGTTGCGCCACACCGCTGATTATTTTCCGATAAATTCGCTCACATCGCTGATACAGAATACATTTTTACACATATCAGTGGTTTACACCGTTTGCTCTTTCGCAGATTTTACAGTGTTAACGACGTCACCGAGTTTCTGTGTGAAATGAAAGCGTCGGGTTTCTGGAGCTTGTTTAACATTTTTCTCTCCGCAGTAAGAAACCCATCCTTTTCTACTTCAACATCCTGAAATGTGCAAATCCGGCCGTTCTGATCAACCTGCAGTGTCCTACCACACAGGTTCTACACGTTATGTTAATATCCGTTCAACTCTATGCTCTTTGATCGCAACACCGCGTTCACACCCGAATGTACATTTCCTGTTGACATTTACAGATGTGCATTTCGATGTGCCCGAACCGCTTTGCCACCTACACGGATATGCAGCTTCAACACGCCTTCAACAGGAGCCCCTGGGAATATTACAGGCAGTTCTGCAGGCCGGGATTCAACAATCCTAAGAAGGTGATTATTCACAAACGTACATTTGTCTATTTTTACTTCTTTATTTGTACTTTTTGAAGTTCTGGAGCTGAGAAAAGTCATTTGAAATCTGTGAGAGATTACTCAACATAAGAAAACACAGGAAACAAAAAAAGAAAATATTAGATTTAAGAAGTGGTAGGCCACACGTCCTTCACTGTAACTGACAGCAGCAAAGCCACACCTCCTTTACTATGACTGACAGACACAATGGCCATGCCTCCTTTATTGTGGCTGACATTACAGAGGCCACACCTCTTTCACATTGATTGAAAGACACAATGGCCACACCTCCTTCACTGTAACTGACTGATACAAAGCCACACTTCTTTCACTGTAATTGACTCATACAAAGCCACACCTCCTTCACTGTAACTGACTGATACAAAGCCACACCTCCTTCCCTGTAACTGACAAGCACACAGGCCACACCTCCTTCACTGTAACTAACAGGTACACAAGCCACACCTCCTTCACTTTAACTGACAGGCACACAGGCCATACCTCCTTCCCTGTAACTGACAAGCACACAGGCCACACCTCCTTCACTGTAACTGACAGGTACACAAGCCACACCTACTTCACTTTAACTGACAGGCACACAGGCCACACCTCCTTCACTTTAACTGACAGGCACACAGGCCACACCTCCTATATACTATATAATATTACACATTCAATAAATCGCATTAGTTTTTTTTCTTGTGAATTAGCTCCACCCCTTTTTGTCCTTAAACAGCAGCTGGAATGTAATGTCATGTAAATTAGACTTAATTTAATTGCTTATTCTTTCTCACAAATTTTTTTCTTTTCTTCAGCCTGTGGCTCATGTACTGCGTGATGAAGACTGTCCGTCAGTGATTGTACCCAGCAGACCATGTAAATACACTTCCTTAATGTGTGTGTGTGTGTGTGTGTGTGTGTGTGTGTGTGTGTGTGTGTGTGTGTGTATGTGTGTGTTTAGTCTCTAAATATTCATCAGCCCACTGCATTCTGAAAGCTTCTCACTTACGAGTCATGAGTCTAATATATATGACTAGCTGACAGGCATAAGAAAGCATCTTGCAGCTCACACACACACACGAACAAATCATATACCCACCATAATAACAACTGAAATAGTTAAATTCCAGCATTAATAATATTTCCGAATTCTGACTGGTCAGAAGGTATTGATTAATGTTCTATGACAGCAGCTCCATGTAATCCGATTTAAAAAAAAACGTGTGTAATCGTTGCTATCATAACATTTTCTCTAAGAAGATGTTTAAGTAACATTTAAGGAAGGAGTCTCCAGTGTCAGCACTTTGTTACAGTCAGAGGTAAAGCTGTAACTTTTCTGATGTCTCCAGGACAGCGGAGTTTACGCTTTTCGCAGTTTCTCTGAAACCTGTTTTTTTTTTTTTTGTCTTTAACTTTAGCAAAAGGGAGAAATGCAAGGCTGGTGAGGGAAGGTTTCCTGCTACACGAAACAATGTTGTGGATTTTTTTTAACTCTATCCCTCGTTTTTGTCTCAGTTTTCCAGCGATGCCTTCCAGACTTGTTCACGAGGAACGGCACGCTGATGGTCGACAACAGGACGGCTTTTAAGGACGCACTGGATACGGCAAGGAGTGTGAGTGAACTCAGAGATGCAGCTGAGTGAGTACTACACACACATACACACACACAGGTATATAGTGTTTATGAGGACAGCCTGACCCCAGTGTGATTAAGAAGGACTTCCTTCCTTCACTATCAATACAGCAGTTATATCAAACAATGTCATATGAGAGATGCAGCTGAGTGAGCACACAAATACACACACACACACACGGTTTATCTGAAACTATAAACAGATAAAAAGTATGATGTTATTCTTTAATTGAATTGAAAAAGCTATCATTAGTATTGGAGTGATAAAACTGTAACTGTCTGTCTGTAATCAATCTCTCTCTCTCTCTCTCTCTCTCTCTCTCTCTCTCTCTCTCTCTCTCTCTGCTTGTGCAGTGGTATAACGGGTCTGCTGGAGGCCAAGCAGCTCAGCATGAAGATCGTGGAAGACTATGCCAACTCCTGGGCCTGGATTCTAATGTGAGCAAACATCATATACATCTGAAAAAAGCTTTACTGTATCTTTAAAACTTGTGTTTTATAGTGTGTGTGTGTGCGCGCGTGTGTGTGTGTCAGAGGGTTAATCCTGGCGCTGGTCATCAGTCTGATGTTCATCCTTCTCCTGCGCTTCACCGCCGGCCTCCTGCTCTGGTTCACCATCATCGCTGTCATCTTGCTCGTAGCCTACGGTGAGTGTGTGTGTGTGTGTGTGTGTGTGGTATATTGATGCAGACAGACTACAGAAGCATGCTGTAGGGTAACTGCCAGGTTATATGGAAATATATGATTGTGTTTCAATAGACAGGCAGATAGATAGACAAATGGAAAGACAGACTGTGACCAGACTGGTCACATGTCTGTGTACTTCTAACTTACTGTGTGATTAGGAATCTACCGTTGTTACTGGGAGTTCACACTTCTGAGAGAGACTCCTGAAGCAGACGTCAGCATCTCAGACATCGGCGTCCAGACGAACCTACACGTCTACCTGCAGCTCAGCCAGACGTGGCTCATCTTCTGTAAGTTAAAGCAGAAACTGACCCCCTGTTGCATAAACAGACCTGAAGCTTAAACACCACAATTTCCTTTGAACTTTGCATTTAATTTCCCAATCCAGAGCCACGCCCACAACTCCTTATGTTTGCTACACAGGTCAAATTTGTATAAAATAGTGGCCGGATACTCTGAGTTAAGCAGTTTCCATGAAATATGTCACCGTGAGTGCATGCTTTAAGGAAATGTAAATCATGATCAATTATTTCAACCAGCAGATTTTTTTTTTGTGTGTGGTGTGTGTGGTGTGTGTGTGTGTGTGTGTGTGTGTGTGGTGTTTTCTCTTAGTGGTATCTCTGGTTTTAACTGAAGCCTCCATCATTTTAATGCTGGTCTTCCTGAGGAAGAGAGTGTGTATCGCCATCGCCCTGCTCAAAGAGGGCAGCAAGTAACTGTGATTTTTTTTTTCTCAAATGTCACAATTTCAGCCCCATGAACTCTCCTGAACTCTTTTGTTTGTGTTTGTAGGGCCATCAGCTACATCATGTCTGCTTTATTCTACCCAATCGTCACCTTCGTGATGCTGGCTGTGTATATCTCTTACTGGGCCGTTACGGCTGTGTATCCTTATTGAACAGTGCAGTGTGTAACAATTATCACATCTCAATTTTATAGTGGAACAAATGTGAGCGAGGAATCAGGAGATCCTATTAGTAAAATGCAGTTTTTGTTATTTTAATAACCTATGTCATATTCTATGACAGTGTCAAACCACATTGTCAATGCACCTATTAGTTAAAGTTAAGTGGAAGGGGCTGCAAAACATGACACTTTGCCACCAAAAGTATGCTTCTTTGTCTGTTTATTAATGCGAGAAGACAGCACCATAATCAAACAATTAGTGAGCCAGCCAGGAGGTGCACAGACATGATTTAACCTTAAAACCTGCTTTTATATTCATTCAAATTAAGCGTAAATGCCCTGCCCTGTTTACCCACAATTCATATTACCTATAGCTAAGAAGAGGAGATTGTCACAGATGTAATACTTTGCCATGCTAAATTTAAAAAGTTAGCTTGTTTGTCTGTTTATTGGTTAACACCAAAATCTAACGGTTGGCGAGCCAGCCAGGAGATTCAATGATGAGATTCAAACACATAAGCAGCTTTTATATTTATGTATATTAAGTATAATTTCAGTTTATACAGTTATCTAGTTGCAATACGTGACATTTTGTCATGTTGAATAAAAATATACTTTTTGTTCTGATATTTATTTATGCAAATAGGTTTAACACCAAAATCTAACAGTTGGCGAGCCAGCCAGGAGGGGCACAGACAAGTTTGAACCTCTTTTGCTAAAAAGTCTGAATAATTTCTTATTAAACTTACTCTGACTAATTGCACCTTAATCAAATCCAGTTTTCTGGCATCTTCCGGTCAAGCTGTGTACAAGGTCACGTCAGCACAGGCCAACTGTAAACATGCCAACCTCACCTGCAGTCCAGAAGTGAGTCGTCTTCTTTGGTTTTGCATTCCACATTGAGGAAAAGAGATATGATGAGACTTTATTACAGATTTATGTAATAAATGAACAAGGAGTCACTTTCCCTGACATCTATTCCTGTCCATTATTGTTTATTATCAATAGACGTTTAACAGGACCAACATCACTAAGCAGTGTCCAGGAGCTCAGTGTCTGTTCGCGTTCTACGGCGGAGAGAGCGTGTATCACCGCTACATCTTCCTCCTACAGTTGTGCAATCTGCTCGTCTTTCTCTGGTTGGTCAATTTCACCATCGCACTGGGGCAGTGTACACTCGCTGGAGCCTTCGCCTCTTACTACTGGGCCAAAAGGAAACCTGAAGATATCCCATCATGCCCTGTTTTCTACTCCTTTTTCCGGGCCGTACGGTGTGTCACTAACATGGTGCATCATAATTACTGTTGTAGTCTTTAATTTTATTGTTAATAATAATAATTCATAAAAAATTTGTTCCTGCTTCTCTTGTACACATGCTAAATGGTAACACATGTACGCCTCTGTAACGTATAATAAAAATATCTTCATTTTTGTCGTCTCTTTAACAACTAACACTTAATATTGACTTATTCAGATCTCCGAACATTCTGCTCCATCCTTGCTGATGCGAGATAAATCGAGGACACAAAATGTCTGCATCCAGTGTATTTTTTTGTGTTTTATTTCACGTTCTTGAAAATTAAAGGTCTATCTGTGCCTTGGTTGTTTGTGACCAAGAAGCCATCTCCTAAAAGTCAAAATTGTTACACGAAGTACACCTTTTTAACCCATAGAAGCCAGGAGGTAGATGCCAGGAGGTAAGAGGTGGTGGTAGCTCAGTGGTTAAGCTGTTGGGGTTCTGATCAGAAGGTCATGAGCTCAAATCCCAGCACCACCAAGCTGAGATAAATGTAAATCACTCTTGATAAGGGCGTCTGCCAATTTCCATAAAAGTACTTTTTGTGCATAATTCTTTAATAACCAAGTTTCACAACTCAGGAATCATTAATCGATCAGAAATAAGACACAGGAGGTCTTAAGGAAGTGACAAATGGTAGTTAATGAACCAAAAGTAGCAAAAAGTCTGAAAAAATGATGTATTATAATTATAATTATGTTACAGTTTTGTGAAATCAGTTTATTTTCTCATGAAGCTTCACTGTGCACCACAAATTGTAGAAAATTGTTTCTGTAGCTTTAGCCACTAGGGGTTTGTGTTTTATATGGCTGATGAGGTTAAAAACAGTTTGTGGTAGTGAAATCAACGGTTGTAAAGGGGTATCGTGGTGGTCCGATAACGTGCGTCTGATTTGCTTGTAGGTATCACACAGGATCGCTTGCTTTCGGATCATTGATCTTGGCTTTCGTCCAGTTCATCCGAATTGTACTTGAATATCTGGACCACAAGCTTAAAGGTAAGTTTCTAGAACACTCCATGTCATACTGTTAAAGGAAACTAATCAATGACGGGGTGGTGCGATAAAGAGGGTTACCTGTTTCCACCCTGAGTTTGATTATTATGATTAAAAACTCAGAAACTGTTCTTTATTGAAGAAAGACACCTTACACTTTTTATTCATCTATTGTATTATAGTATGTATAGTATTGTATAGTATGTTATAGCACATTATAGCATTTTAAAGTATGTTATAGCATTTTATAGCATATCATGTTATAGCACAATAAAGTATATTATAGCACGTTATAGCACATTATAGTGTTATATCACATTATAGCATGTTATAGCAATATTGTCGTACAAGTCCCTGTGAATGACTGGACTGTATAGTTACTATAGAAATGATAAAATATTAGGAGGAGCGCATTAATATTAATGTTAATACTGATATAAAGCTGTGATTTGTAGCTGTGCTACTGTCAGAGCTGCTGTTACAAGAAGTTAATCAGCACCTTCTGAATCAGAATCCAGAATTGAGCAGCGCTGTGGGAGAAGTTGTTTCATTGTCTCTGGTTTTATCGGTGTGTGTGTCTGTGTGTTTAGGAGCTCATAATGTGTTTGCTCGCTTCCTGCTGTGCTGTTTAAAATGCTGCTTTTGGTGCCTGGGGCGTTTTATTCGCTCCATGAACAGGAACGCATACATCATGGTAAGAGTCTGTATTGTACATAATCACTAAGCAGAAAATCAAGCTATTTATATATATATATATGTATATATATATAGCTTGATATATATATATATAAAATCTTTTCACGCGATGAAACACTAATGTCGTATGTTTCCTCTAGATTGCAATCTATGGAAAGAGTTTCTGTATGTCAGCTCGGGAAGCCTTCTTTTTGTTAATGAGGAACGTTGTGAGGTAAGGACACCTTATCCTCATGGTTCTTCGTACAGACGTGAACGTTTATGTGTTTGCGGCGTCGCAGTCAGCATCGCTGTTCCCCGTCGCAGGGTAGCAGTGCTGGACAAGCTTACAGACTTCCTGCTCTTCTTAGGGAAGATTCTCATAACAGGGATCGTCGGTAAGTCAGCTGCTCTTCTCGTGTCTAAATTGCAGACAGTTTTTGGTAATAATTGAGAAGGTTTTTACATTTGCGGTTTTTCTGTAACTCTACCCATGGGTCAGATTTATTATAATTATTTATTATTATGATTCAATAATATTATAATTAATCTAATGCCTCATTTCCAACCTGTAGACAGAACAACACTGCAGGACAGTGTGAAGAATGAGGGCGTGGCAACCCAGTAT
>JAFFST010050600.1:88396-100805 GCA_022414735.1 Noturus placidus | reverse complement strand
GCCCAATTTTTCAGTTTTTTATTTGTTGAAAAAGTTTGAAATATCCAATAAATTTGGTTCCACTTCATGACTGTGTCCCACCTGTTGTTGATTCTTCACAAAAAATTACAGTTTTATATCTTTATGTTTGAGGCATGAAATGTGGCAAAAGGTCGAACAGTTCAAGGGGGCCAAATACTTTCGCAAGGCACTGCATGTATATATATATATATATATATATATATATGTGTGTGTGTGTGTGTGTGTATATATATATATATGTGTATATATATATATATATATGTATGTATGTATATATATATATATATGTATATGTGTGTGTGTGTGTGTGTGTTTTTATTTTAAGGATCCTATAACAGTCGGGAATGACAATCCTGTACACGCATGACATAAATGGGTTCCTTGTTAACTGTTGGGTTAAAACAGTGATCATCCCCACAGATTTGGCACAACATGATTGCCAGATCTGCACAACAAGTCCAGTTCCGCCCAAAAATAAGTCCAAAGTAACTACCTACAGCAAACACACTGAAATTAGAGGCTGGAAAATATGACAAAAATATATCATATCACATTACTGGAGAACATTTTTAAAAATGCATCGTAACATATAATCGAACTTCGGAACTTCCCGTAAAACCACAGTGCTATTTTCGGTTCAAGTTCATCATGTGCACTACTCTGTATAATGAATAGAATATGATTTATTTATTTATTTATTTATTTATTTGACTTGTCTTAACTTGAATATTTTTGAGCATGTCTGGTGCAGATAGTGTTGTTACACTTAACCAGTGGAGCATTTAACCAACGAATTCACTAGCAATTTTACTAGCTAGCTAATCCAACAAACAAAACTTGATTAGCTATTAATTTAACAAGCAAATTCACAAAACATAACTAGTTAATTTAACTGGCAAAATTGATAAACAGCTTGCTAATTTAAGCAAAACAAATCATAAAACTTGGCTAATTAGGTAGTTTAACAAGTTCATTCACAAAATTTAACTAGCTATCTAATTAAGCTAACCATACAAATTCATAAACATAACTAGTTAATTTAATTAAGTTTATGTACAAAACTCAACTGGCTAATTTAGGTAAATTAACAAACTTAAAGTTATCTTAACTCATTATATTCTTTCCAGTTGAAACTGATTTTCATCTTTACTGAGAAAAGAAAGAGAAGAAAGAGTAAAAAGTACTTCTAAAAGTAGAAAAAAAATTCTCTTGGAAATGAGCTTGAATAAGAATGTGTTAAAATTCAGTACTTCGTGAATAAAATACAAACGTCTCAAATAGTACTTAAGTCCAGGAATTAATTCAATTATTCAGGGTATTTTCAATTTTGCACCGTATTGTCTAATACCCAGATGAGGGAGCTGTGGTGTAGAGGTCTTTTTTATGTATTTATTTATTTTGTTCATCACATAGTGCCCTGAATCATAGTGGGTTTTTTTTTTCTTTATCTATGGACACTAGTTCATACAGTTTTTAATTTCTAGTCAAATAGTAAAAATGAACAGTCGTGAACCAACTAAACACTTCACAGAAACAGCCCTAGAGCTCACTCAAATGATCCTCATTGTTGAATACAACTTGCTGCTTTTCCTCACACTCAAAGCCACATGCAAGTAGATTTTCGCTCTTAAGAGTTCATAAAGCAAGTGTGAACGAAATAAACAGGAAGTAAACGAGCACACTTCTGAACCGTGTACTCTATAAGGATGTCAAAGCCATTCGGGTTCCTTTGTATCAGGAAATGTTGGGTTTAACTTCTACACTTTGTAAATGTTGTATAATTGCTTCTTCTCTTCTTCTTTTTTTTTTGTATGTTTGTTTCGGGACAGGAATATGATGAATTTGTATCTTTTGTACTACACTAATGAAGAAAAAAACCAGGAATGTGACTGCAAAAAAAAATCTAAATAAAATAGTCCAAATATTGAGTAATGTCTGTGAAATTTCATTACAGTACATAAACAATTATCCTACATTTATCTAGGTATTCCATCTATTTACAAGGATAATTATCATATGATCATGAAATTGGTTTTACATTTATATGGAACATATTAAGTAACTTCTAAGCAGTGTACAACACACTAGTTTATGGTCGGTGAGTTAATAACAATACACACTCTGAACAATAATAGGGTAGTATGAGTAACTGCAAAAACAGAAAAGGTAACCACGTGCCTGAATTAACAAGCGTGCACACACACAAAAGGGTGTTTCAGATTCAGGGTTTAAGTGCTCTCGACATAAGTAAAGTACACAAAATATAGGTGATTTTCTTGCTTTCTTTCTTTCTATAATAGCAATACTTCTGTGGACTTTCCTTAAATACAATTCGAGAACCTGCTCAATGGCGTGGTGTTTTTTTCCCGTCATTTGGGGGGGAACGGCAATTTTTAAATTTTATTTATAGTATTTAACATTTAAAAATGTTCTTTGTTCACTTTAGGTCACATTGCACATGTTTAAAAATATTTTATTTTAATGCATATTTTATGTAATTTTGCCTCATAAATTAATGAGGCAGAATCGCGTAATCTGGTGGCAGAGTTGTCGCAGGAGCTCTCGTTGGCATACATGGGCTCTTTGAGTTTAGGGGGATGGGCGCCAGTTGGCGCAGTGGTGCGTGGGGTTGATGTGCATGTTTGTTTGTTTTTTTGTTGTTTGCGTTGTTCGGGGGAAGCTTGGGGTTTTATTGTCGCATTAATGTTGAATTGTGGTCTTCATAATTTTGTATTCGGCACACAATTAGTTTTCTCTGTTACTCCAAAATGTCAGATGTCAACGTGAGTGTACTATCTCTCTCCACGTGGAATGTGAATGGGTTGGGAGACCCCATAAAAAGACGGAAGGTCATTACTTTTCTCAACTGTAAGAAATATGATATTGTGTTTCTTCAAGAAACGCATCTTTCCCCACAGGAAGCTGAGGAATTTGGGAAGATATGGGGTGGTCATGTTTTCTTTAGTGCTGGCTCAAGTAAGAGCAGGGGAGTCATTATAGCAGTAAATAAGCACCTACAATTCAAATGCCTCAAACAGTTTAAAGATAAATTAGGGAGAGTAATTGTTGTTTTAGCAGAAATTCAGGGGCATAGTCTTCATCTGGCTAATATTTATGCACCCACTGTTGATTATCAGGATGCCCCCTAGAGCAACAGTGACGCTTCACAGGATGGTAAAAATCTTGGTCTTGCAGATATTTGGAGACTTTTGAACCCATCTGGTAGGGACTATACATTTTTTTCATCAGTCCATAAGATTTATTGTAGGTTAGATTTTTTTTTTGTTATCCAAATCACTCGTTTCATCTGTTGCTGATTGTTCAATCGGAAACATTCTAGTCTCAGATTGTGCCCTGGTGAGTTTAGAGGTGTGGCCACAAACGGAGAGGAAGAAATCATATGGTTGGCGCTTCAATGTATCCCTTTTACAAAATCCTGATTTCCGACAAGTGTTAAAGACTGAACTTGATGTGTATATAGAGACCAACTGGTCCTCAGTATCCTCTGTGGGCGTGGCGTGAGAGGCACTTAAGGTGGTTCTTAGGGGTTGGATCATACAGTATGCCTCATTCATGAAAAAATTCAAAGCACGAGAATTCGTGGAGTTGGTAGGAGAAATTAAAAGTGCAGAGGCAGAGCTGAAGCATCAAATGTCATCTGATGGTTTCAGAGAATTAACCAGATTGAAATATAGATATAACACTATTTTGTCGAGGAAAGTGGAGTTTTGGTTATTCAGGGTGAGACAGTCGTACTTTGCGTATGGGGACAAAGCAGGAAAACTTTTGGCTAGATATATAAAACAGAAGGAGGCCGTTTCTACTATTCCCGCAGTGTAAAACTGTTAGTGGTGAATTTTTTACCTCGGCCATTGATATTAATAATGCTTTTAAAGAATTTTACTTTGATCTCTATAGTCGGTGTCTTTGTCTACTGCTGATGATATTAGAAACTTTGTGGAACCGTTAGAACTCCCTAAACTGACGACTGAGCAAAAAATTTCTCTTGATTCTGAGATAACCCTAGAGGAGCTTGGCGAGGTAATCAGGGCCCTACCTACAGGAAAGTCTCCGGGGCCAGACGGCTTTTTACAGGCTATTTATTATATACATCTTCCAATGAATTTTATTGATTGGAGTACATTAAAGGAAATGAACGGTGTATTACAAATGAATTTCAGGTTTTAGATTTTATTAATGCATGTTTTTTTTACTTCCTACAGCTGGGACGGTGTTTCTATAGAAACTCACCGTCCAATTTAATAGGATGGAACACCTGTACACCTGCTCATTCATGCAGTTATCCTGTCAGCCAATCGGATCGCAGCAGCACAGTGCTCAGTGCACAATTCATGCAATTACAGGTCAAGCACTTGAGTTCCTCAAACATCAGAATGGAGAAAAACTCTGATCTCAGTATCGTCGTTTCCGTCCAAGTTGTGAATTGAACTTATAGGAAAAATTTGAATTTAACACGAAACATTTGCGAATAAAGCACCGTTTCCATCCCACGTGTTCGAGAGGATAAAACATTCACTTCCGAGGAAACGGTCACGTCTCGTTCACCGCCATTTTTACTTTTCTGAGCCAATAATTCGATCACACGATTTGTTGAGCCGAAGTCACGTGATTTTTTTTTTTTTTTTACACGTGTCGAGGAATTTATTCGTTAAATGCGTTCCCTTGAAACCGTGAGAGAAATTAAAGACCATCGTGTGTGGGGGGTCACGTGACGCTATGCGAAGTGCAGACGTGTAAAAGACAGCTCTGTGCGCTTTGCTAATTTTTTCTATTATTTCCATGACATAAATTGATGTAATTCGACACACCCAGTTACACTTTTGCTGTTTGATGTAAATATGGCAAAGTCGTCAAAATCCTCAAGCTCCGTAGACATTAAAAGACACGTGTCCAAGAGCAAAGCCCGGACGGGCCTGTGGAAAGCGGATTCGGTTTGGGTGCTGCAGCGGGAGAAGAAATCCAGCGCCAATTGTCCAACATGTCAGGGATGTTGACGAAGGTTGTTGCTGACTTGGAAGATCTTGCTGTAATACGTCGTTTCGTTACGGCGATAGAAATAAAAATTCTCTGAGTTAGTCACAAGAATGGCAGACGCTGAGAAACGACTTGAGTATCTTGAGTCTTCGGAGAGGGAATTATCCGCTAATCCGCTGTTGTATGTAAAATATACATAAAATAAACACAAGGTTCACAGTCAGACTGACCAAGCATAAACATCATATCGAGGAGGGTTAGAGCCCAGAGCAGAGAAAGTGACATCATCCATGTGTAAAAACAAAGTACACACACATAACGGACACACACACATACAGTAGGAACATTATAAGAATTTTTAAAAAGAGTATTAAGATAGTATAAAATAAAGAAATTATGAAGTATGGAATACAGAAAAGGGGTTAAAACACTTGCAAGCAGTATAACCATATTTAGAACAGGAATATAGAACAAATAAATTATAAAATCAGAAATACAGCATAATGAGATCAGAGACGGGAAAAATCTTGTCTCAATGATGAAGTAGAAAACTACAGACACCTTAAAAATAAGAGAAACACTAAATTATAAGAAAAGAACTGGGTCAAAGTGCACTCACGTGATTAAGGCCTCGAATTGTTTTTGTTTTAAGAATTGTTTACTTTTTCCTATGGTATTCGAAAAAGGCTCTTTTCAAAACACTATGCTATCTCTAGCCAGCTGGATTTTTATGATGTAATATCCTACCAGCTAGGACAGAACATTCTGATCCTGCAGATAAGAGGCTAGGTCAGGGCATTCTGACCCTGTGTATGTCAACTGACTGCACCTGCAGATGGGAGGCGCTGAGCTCTCTCTGGGTCATCCTGACCTAAGAAAACCATATAAATAGAAGAGCTTAGCTCGGGTTTTTTGGGATCGCTTTTGAGACTTTCATTCCGGTTGGTGGAATGGAATGAATGGACCCTTGCCTCTCCTCACTCACGGCTGTTGTCTTTAATTTTTTTTTCTTATGTGAGTATCTGATTCTAGATTAAATTCTAAGTGTCTTTGGGTAATAGGCTAAATTTTGACACCACACCGCCCGCAACCAAGTGAGACTTGGAATAAATATCGGAAAGATTAGAAGATTTAGAGAATCGAAGGTGGAGGAATAATGTGCGGATTATTGGAGTTCCTGAGCATGAAGAAGGCAGAGATCTGGTGAAATTTCTGGATGAGCTTTTCCCGAGTCTGCTCAACATAACAGGCCATAAATGCGAACTCCAGCGGGCCCACAGAGTCTGGACTCAGAGATTTGGTGCAGGAGACAGGCCGCGACCAATCCTGGGCCAGATTTCTGATATCATCTGATAAAGATATCGTGTTGTGCCAGGCGAGGAGCAAAGGAAAGCTTTCATAGAAGAATCACAATATTTTCTTGTTCCCGGATTTCACGAATTCAACAAGAGAGAAACGCGATCGGTTCAAAGAATGCAAGAAGGGCTGACAACGTACTGTCCAGTAACAGCCTTTCAGCCTGGTGCCTTCCAGTGGCCCAAACAGGGCATTAAGTATTTGGGCATTTTATTTCCAAAAAATGTGTCTGATTTTAGTTAGAGTTAATTTCGACCCGTTAATAAAATGGTTTTCGAGTGATGTAGACAGGTGGTCTTCTTTACATTTATCTATGATGGGGAAAGTTAATGTTATTAAAATGAGTTGTATTTCAAAATTCAATTACCTGCTACAATCTCTCCCTGTAGATGTCCCTCTTTCTTATTTCATGCAATTTGAGAGCATAGCAAAGTCTTTTATTTGGAATGGTAAGCGTCCAAGGTTAAATTTCAACAACTTATACAGGCCAGTCGACAAGGGTGGGCTAGGCCTACCCAAAGATTCTGTTTTATTATTATGCGTTTATTCTTAGACATTTGGCTCATTGGTCGCTTCCACCTGAGAGAGCCCCTCCCTGGTCCTGCATTGAACAAGAAGCTCTTGCCCCTATTTTGCCACTGCAAAGTCTTTCCATCAATCTACCCAGAGAAGTCAAATTACACCCTGTTATTTCACACTTTCACTCAGTATGGACAAGAGTGTCCAGAGTGTTTGATTCTGATATTTATCTCAATGTTGCCTCGAGCCTATGGCTAAACCCCAAATTACATATCAATAAGTCCCCTTTTTGTTGGTCAGAGTGGATCACAAGGGGGGTTAATACACTCAGTGATCTTTATGAGAGTGGTGTGATATCTTTTGAAAAATTGGTTGGACAGTTTGGGATTCCCAGATCTCAGTTTTTTAGGTATCTTCAACTATGCCACTTGCTCTGTACTATTTTTGGGAGTAGTATGCACCCCCTAGAGCAGCATATACTCTGGGAGAGGTGATGGAGCATCAGTGTATTACTCCTTATTGATTCAGAGTCTAGGGGATGGAGTCTCAACCACTCTCAAGAGATTATGGGAGAACGATTTAAATTTGGAATTGGGGGAAGGAGAGTGGGCGAGGATTTAAAAAAATATAAAAACTGCATTTAGGGACACAAGGGTGCGCCTTATGCAATTTAAGATTTTACAGCGGTTCTATTGGACCCCTTCTAAATTCTATAGGCTTGGTCTTAAAGACACACCCACATGCTGGCAATGCCATTCAGCAGATGGCGACCCCACCCATGTTTTTTGGGGGTGTCGTAAGATCCAAGAATTCTGGTTGAAGGTGCAGGGCTTCGTATGTGAGGTGTTGAACACTCAAATCTTGTTCTGCCCTAGACTCTGCATATTGGGAGATGGGGAGGTCATAAAATTGGAGGACAGGGACAAAACGAAGTGGGTTTTGACCTGTGTGATGATTGGGAGGCAGGTTATTTTAAGGGGATGTAAATCAGATGGAGCGCCCTCGTTTCCAGAGTGGTATGTGGAGATGGGGAGGGTGGCTGCCTTTGAGGAGGGGTCGAGCAGACATATGGGTGTTGGGAATATCTTCAGGAAGAAATGGGGCCGTTATCTGGCATTTTTGGGGGACTCTCAAGGAGAGATGGTGGAGAGTATAACAGAGTTTATGATGATACCTGATTGTTGTGTCTTCTTTCTTTTTTTTTTATTGTGTATAATTATTGTTGGTTTTTTTTATTGTTATGACCATTATTTTATTTATTTATTGTTGGATATGTGAGTCTATGTTCTATTGACCACAGGAGTGTTCGGGGCCCGGGTGGGGTGGGAGGTTGGTAGGGAGAGGGGTTATAGTGGGGATTTAAGTGAAAAAATAACAAAAAAAAAAAGTTTGATTCATGATGCATGTTGTGTGCTAGCTTGTGAATCAATAAAAATGTTAACAAAAAAAAAAAGACCATCATGTGTGCATGCAAGCTTGAGGAAAATATGCCTTCGAATCAGACTGTCCAAGAGAAACACATGCACCAACACCTGACGCCAAGTGTCAGATTTTCCCAGCCGTACATCTTTCCACGCTTTACCTCTCAGCTTTGTTCTTTCAGAGTCAGACAAAATCTGTCAGCACTCTTCAACCACTAATTGGCACCTGCTAATATCTGAACAGAGCTGTGTAATTTGTTGCATGCGCTGTATAAACAGTACGAGTACAGTGCAGTAAATCACCGCTACGAGCCCGAACACGAGCTCACACTCGCAGACAAACAAACCTCGGTTCATGTTTTTACTACTCGAGAGCAATTTAAGAACTAATACGGATTTGGTTCATGGCATTAAGATGCAACTCTTAACATTAGCTGTGTGTGGATGATTAGGCATTTTTACCTAAAAGAAGTTCTCTTCAAAACATTAGCTAGTCTCATCACACAAGCCAGATCTTTAGCAATTGGTCAATCAACATGAAGACCCGCCCACATTCACAGATGCTCTTTGATTGACATAGCAGTCAACTAACCTGCAAACACATTGGCACTTTCTCAAAACTTGCGATTCCTTCCATCAGACCTTCAATCTGAAATCAAAGTTAAAGTAAATAAGTACCAGTTTGTTAAATGGAGTCTGAGGAATCAAGGAAAGCAGGAGATACAAGTAATAATAAAACAGACAGAAAACATCTGATATTGTTCTTTGACAAATTACTTGCCTGAAATTTCTCGTAGAAATCTCCACAATTAAGATTTCCCAGTGACCGAACACGAAACGCCACATCAGTGAGTCTTTCAAGCTGGAATTTTGTTTTATTAAAAATCGAGTCGGGACTAGAGAACCACCCAGACTATCAGACTATCTGAGAGGAAGTAAACGGCTTTCAAATTTAATTTTAGTCATCAGAATTTAAAAATTTGTACAGACACTCGATGTGTTTCGTTAACTTGTTGATCAATCTATTAAGCCACACCCTTATTTCATGAGGTCACTGTACGCGACTTAGGTCTTAAATCCACAGCACTTGGAAGTGATGCTTATAATTTTTTGGGGGTAAGATTAGGAAAAGACTTCAGGTTGTTAGTCATCATTATAACCAAAATGTCCCATCATCAGATGTTTGAACAATGAATGCAGTTACTCAGACGAGTTCCGTAAGCATTGAACATTTTATTGGCATTTTGTTCAGCTTCCAATTCATCCACAAAAAAAAAAGGCAGCTGTACATAGACAAAAAACTTCCATCATAAATGTATTTCATAACAAAGTGCTCAGTCACACAAATAAATTAAACGTGATTGTATTCAACCTTTAGATATTTATATATACATATATATTAAACCAAAAAAAAACTTCAGCCGTTCACAATAACATCAAAAGCTTTTTGTTTTCTTAGACCATCCTTCAGTAAACGCTCATGAAAAGAGAACAGTTACAGGGTCACGGTGCAAGACATGGTCAACAGAGTGATGAAAAGTTCCTCATGTTTTCCTCTAGACTCTGACCTGATTGGTTGAGAGGGTGCAGTGGGCGGGTTTGTTTTAGGCATGGCTGATGGGCAGCTGTGTCATGGAGTGGGGCAAGAGAGGCTGGAACACCAGCGACGTCGGAGACTGAACTGGAAAAGAAAAAACAAGCATAGACATTACAATGGTGTGTTGCTCACGACGTGACTGAGCAAAGAACGTGGCAGTGACGTCAGATCAATAGTCACGTGCGCCTTCAAACAAAATACTGGTATAATGGGATCGTGTGAAATGAAACCATCAGGCATCTAAAAATCTGCAACAGGATTTCCAACAAAATGTTATCTATAAAAATAAATGATCAGTCAGTGCAGCATTATACGACCATTAAGGTCAAAACTTTTCATAAATAGGGGCCACTTTAATAGTTTAAAAGTTAACCCATAATAAAATTTTTTTTTTTTTTTTTTTTTTTTTTTTTTTTTTTTTTTTTAAATCCACCATTCTCCCAGTATATATTTTATTTTTTAGACATTTTATTATATTATGCACATTAAATATTTAAAGTTGTACACCAATATTTTGAATATTTAAGACTTTTTACTCCTGAATGTTTCACACACCCTCCACTAATATTGGCACCCGTAGCAGAGATGGCTGTGAAAAATTGTCTATTGTTTAATCTCTGGATCTTTTGTTTAAAAAAAATTCACAAAAATACTCCGTCATGGATAAACAACTGCAAACAGGTTTATATATAATAAAATATTTATATAGTTTGTATATAATCAACTTCAAAAAGTTCAATATTGGTGTGCCACTAAAATAAATATTTTAAATATATTGATTATACTTTTTTATTTATTTATTTTTTTTTTTTTTTAAGTACACCTGGGTGACTAGGAACAGGAAATTGTTCAACCATGACTTCCTGTTTCACAGGGGTATAAATATGAGGTAATACATAGACCAAATTCCCTTAGGTCATTCATAACAATGGGTAAGAGCGAAGTGTGATGTGCGGCAAAAGGTTATTGAGCTTCACAAAATGGGACGTGTCTATAAGGAAATAGCACAAGCATTGAAAATTTCCCATTTCCACCATCAGGGCAATAATTAAGAATTTCCAGTCAACTGGAAATGTCATGAATCGACCTTGGAATTGGACGCGTGTCTATATCGTCTCAATACACTGAAGAGGACTGTGCGAGTGGACAAAAAAAATCTCCAAGGATCACAGCTGGAGAATTGCAGAAGTTAGTTATGTCTTGGGGTCAGAACGTCTCCAAAACTACAAACCGAAGTCACTTACATCACCACAAGTTGCTTGGAAGGGTTTCAAGAAAAAAAATCCTCTACTCTCATCCAAAAACAAATTAGCATCTCTCCAGTTTTCCAGACACTACTGGAACTTCAAATGGGATCGGGTTCTATGGTCAGATGAAACCAAAATAGAGCTTTTTGGTAATAAACACCAGAGGTGGTTTTGGAGCACACAGAGGTAGCCATATGGAAAAGTACTTCATGCCCACGGTTAAATATGGAGGTGGATCTTTAATGTTTTGGGACTGTTTTTCTGCCAGAGGACCTGGACATTGTCAGGATAAATGGCATCACGGACTATCAAATATCAACAGATATTAAATGAGAACTCTGCCTCTGCCAAAAAGCTTAAAAAAAAATGGGACATGGTTGCATCTTCCAGCAGGACAATGATCCCAAACATCAAAATCAACACAGAATGGTTTACTGACCCACAAAATCAAGGTCCTGCCATGACCATCCCAGTCCCCTGACCTGAACCCCATAAAAAACCTGTGGGGTGAACTGAAGGAGAGTCCACCAGCATGGACTTCAAAACGTGAAGGATCTGGAGAGATTCTGTATGGAGGAATGGTCTCAGATTCCTCGCCATGTGTTCTCCAAGCTCATCAGGGATTATAGGAGAAGACTCAGCTGTTATCTTGGCAAAAGGAGCTAGCACAAAGTATTGACAAAGTATTGACAAAGTATTGACAAAGTATTGACAAAGTATTGACAAAGTATTGACAAAGTATTGACAATAATTGTTGCAGACCTATATTTAAAACATTTTTATATCCATGAGAGCAGAGTATTTTGTTGAATTTTTTTTGAACAAACGATTACTTGACAAAAGTTATCCACGTGTGAATTGCCTCCACGTTTTACCCCCGTGTGGACTGAGTTACATTACAGTGAAGAAGCTAGATACACACCAGGGTTGAACTGACCGTCCATGTACGAGTGCAGAGCAGTGAGCATGGGCGTATCGACCGGAGTGAACGCCGTGTACTGCAGCTCGTCCATAAGAGGTGGTGACAGTCTGCCCGGCTGTAGGGACGATACCGGTGCCGTGGACGAGTGGTTTGGGCTTACGTGCTTCTTGTGACGTGCTCGGCAGTTCTGAAACCAAACCTGAAGAACCACAAATAAATAAATAAATAAACCACAGCATCAAAGTGGTTCGATTTCCAGCTCATCTAATCAAAACTTGCATCAAATGTACAGAGCTAAAGAATCAACCTGAACGCAAGGTAAGAGTCAAGA
>JAFFST010050600.1:67129-84629 GCA_022414735.1 Noturus placidus | reverse complement strand
TGTATACTGTAGTGTTCGAGTTCAGTCCTCATGTCTAATGGCCTTTGTATGAACTATATTTTACTATATTCCTTATTTTCAAAATTTTTTTAACTGAAGTAAAGAAACACAAATCTGAAACGTGAACATGAGAATCTGGGAATCTCTGAATCATCATCAGCAACTGTAAGCTTTTTATATCCCCGAGTATAATCCATTTCTCTCTGCATTCAGAGATATCTAAACAACAGGACCATCGTTGGAGGACTCTGATCGACCGTCTCGAACTCATGTTGGTCTACATGATGAAAACGTTTTGGTCTTGCAGCACTCACTGTGTTGCGCTCTACCAGCTCAGCTCTGATTAAAATCGACGTGTATGAACGAGTGCAAGTAGTTCTAACCATTCTCCATGGCACGTTTCAGGTTGTCCAGCATGCGGTCGTAGTGCACACGGCAGAGTACTCGTTCGTCCACCAGAGCGAACTCCTCTCCTGTCGACAGTTGACGTTTGCAGGAGAAGCAGGCGAAGCAGGCCAGGTGGTAGGTGTTCCCTTTGGCTCGGCGAACCCAGTCATTGGAGTGGATGTTCCTGCCACAGTGAGCACAGCGGGTCCCGTATTTCCTAAAAGCAATAATAAATTACATTAAAAACAAGGCGGTCACTTTTCCTTGAACATAGAATACCTTAAGGCAATTTCATATACTATATACTACTATATTTAACCACAATCACTTTTTTTTTTGTTTTTTTTATTATTAAGTCTCCACATGTTTCAAGTCAATCAATTCAAGGCTAAAAGTAATGATAAAATCGACATTAAAACTAAACAAGCTTAAACTGAGATCATAAATAGTTTGATGAAGGCAAAAGCTACACTTGAGATGCAAATTACATTTTCAAGCCAAATGCACCTTTAAAACCTTTAGGTTTGAGTGAAAGTCAAACTTCATTTAAAAAAAATAAATCAATAAAAAAATAAAAACAACTCATACATATTGAGATGAGAGAATGTTAGTACCCCGGTAAGTACTCATTGATGCAAAGGGTTATTGGTGCATTGATCAGGCTTGTATATCATTTATTTAAGTAAAAAGTAGGTTTAGGATGAGCAAATGAGAGGAAAAGCACACTGGAAATTATGGTAACTTATGGAGACTTATGGTAAATTATGGAGACCGGATGTCTAGAAACTAGTCCCAAAATTTATCCAAAAGATACAAGACAGATTTATGCCAAATCTGATGTGGAGATTGAAAAACAGATGAAGCAGATGGTCCATACAGCAGAAATACTGCATCATGAGATATTCTCATGAGGAGGCACGTGGTATTGAAAAGTATTACAGACCCAAAATAAATAAAAAATAAATAAAAAAAAAGCAGGACGGAACCGTCATTGCGTCACATAAGCAAAGTTGACAAATTCATAGTGAATTCATCAAGATGAGTCATATTAACTCATACTTTTATCGCATCTATAAAATAATATTTTAAAAAAACCTAACAAAGCGTGCACGTGGCACCGAAGCTGAAAGACACTTGTTTTTTTAAATATAGACGTATTATGCGCCAAAGTTAAGCCGATGATGATGAAAGTTGGATGATTTAGAGAAGGGAAAACACAATTGTACCTGAAGTAGTCAAGTTTACAGAAAATCTCTTTTTCTTTGATGTAGCAGCTGATGTGGCGGCCGAGTGACGTCTGACACACGCTGCACGAGAGACAGCGCACGTGCCAGCACATGTCGTTTACCTTTACCAAAACAATAGCACAGGTAGAGCAGGGTTAGCAAGCAAAGCATTTCACCTCAGAAATCACCACATAGGAACCAGTAACACACTTGTTTCCACAAACTACCAAATCGAAAAATATAGGCCTAGCTACAAGCTAACAGTGAAGCAGTAGGCTATTTTTTTCCCTTTAATAGTTCACACGTAGCATGAATATTAGCCGAGCTAATTGAGCTAGTCATCATGAGCACGCCAAACATTGTTCTGGAGGAAGTAACACTAAATAATAACAATAATAATAATAAATTAAAAGCAAGCGTGGAGCGTTAAACATTTTTAAACCTGAAATTCTGTAGCCTATACAACCATTTTGTAATAATACATATAAATAGACCACATCACGACATTATTTAGCTCTCACTATTGCACTTTTTTCAGCCTCCTTAATGTCAGTTCGTAATACATGTGAAGAACTTAAGGAAATTAAATATATAAAAGTCTGGGGGGTTTTTTTTAAGGCTTTGTTGCTGGGAAAATATTGCATTCTGGGATTTTATTTATTTTAGGTCGATGTAAAAAGAGATATTTTTTTTCTAGGGAAAACAACATGCTATTAAATGATTCGTTTGTTTATAATTGAACTCCATGCCAGCCATCATGACTATTTTCATGACGAGAAAAAGGCTGAAAGGTAGCAAAAGAAAAGTTGAAAAGTTTAAAAAAAAAAAAAACCTCAAATTAAATCTGACCATCACTCCATTAAAATGTCATATCAACCAATAATAATAATAATCCTAGAGGAGTTGAAACAATCAATCCATTAAAGTGTGCCTCAGATATATTGATGTGTATTAAATGTTATTTAGTTTCTTACCTTGAGCAGGTATTTGTCTACAATCTCCATCCCACAGCTGGTGCAGATGGATTTCTCAGTCATGGCATGAGGTGAAGAGACGGTGGGCGACGAGACTGAAGACGACGGACACGACACTTCTTCCAAAAGGTCTTGAGTTGAGCTCTGAGATATGAAAAATAATTAACAATGATAAAATTAAAAATGAGAAACATGTTTGAATATTCTACACTTTGGTTAATCTACATGTTTGGACAGTTGGCTTGGAAGACAAACTGAAATGAAGTGGGGGTTTTTTCCCCCCTGACCTACAATTATTGCGCCATTAAAGAAATAATAAACATGTTTTTATATATATACAAACCGCTCATTAATTACCAAAACGTTTCCTTCTTGCAGGAGTGTGTAAGGTTTGCAGTTTTGCGGCATGGTGAGCAGCAGGAGAAAGTGTGCAGGCGCGTCGGGCGGAGAGTCGCGCGCTCCGAACCGCCGCCCTTTTAACCTCTGCGGCCGCCCCGTTAATAACCATGACAACAAGCCCGGTGCAAAAGCTGTCAACTCCCCCCTCCGAAATGATCACACACACACACACAGAGCTCTTCAGATAATAGCTAGCAGTCTGCATTCCTTGTCCTCCTTTTCGGATGAATGCATGCCAAAGAGCTTTCATCTGACAACTTATGAAAAATAAAACTTCGAGAACATCCACATGCAAGAAGAGGTGCATTGACTTGACTACACTTTGCTTGTCGGTGTATTGCATGATAAATGACGAGCAGGTTGCAGCACACCTGAACGTGATGATTGCACGAAGGGGGGGGGGGGGGGGGGTAAATAAATAAATACGGCTTCCTTAATCATTAACATAACTAGAGTGCATCTCGCATCATAAACTGATTGATGTTGCAGAAATAATACAGTTTTGTTTTTTTTTTAAAACAAGAGTTTTTCAAGGTTGTTACTGTAGACTGGTCCAATATAATACTGAATTAGGAGTAAGAGTTAATCCAAACACAAATGTGAAACTTTAGAGATATTTTTCAGCTATTCAGTTGTAGTCGCAAAGCAAACTTGATTAATTCCACAAGACAATTTAATAGTCATAATACATAAAAAATGTATTTACATATACATATATATACGCAAATTTTATTTGTATGTAATATATATATACATATATAATGTGTGTAATATATATATATACATATATAATGTGTGTAATATATATATATACATATATAATGTGTGTAATATATATATACACATATATAATGTGTGTAATATATATATATACATATATAATGTGTGTAATATATATATATATATATAACACATTATATATGTATGTGTGTATATACACACACATACATATATATACATACATATATATACATACATATATATACATACATATATACATACATATACATACATATATACATACATATATACATACATATATATACATACATATATACATACATATATACATACATATATATACATACATATATACACATACATATATACACATACATATATACACATACATATATACACATACATATACACACATACATATACACACACACATATATAATGTGTGTGTATATAATATATATATATATATATATATATACACACACACACACACACATATATAATATATATAAAAACACACACACACACACACACACACACACACACACACACAAACAGAGATATATATATACACATATACAGCTGACAACAACATAAACTAAACGCTAGATGACTACACCAGACCATTCAGACTTCACTCTAGGTGTTGGAATGGTTGAACCCTGGTGATTTTTGTTCAGGTCGGAAAGCTTTCTCCAGCAGGTTGTTGTTTTCCCCTGAAGATTTTTAATCACTTACTTTGCTCTCGGTTCCAGACTTGAACTCTTCCACGCCGGGGCAGGAAAGCGTCTGCTCATCTTTCCAGTACATGGTGTGAAGGTCTGCAGGTTCAGGCTGTCTCAGATTGTTTTGTGTGAAGCATTACTGCAGGTATTCCACCTGTGCGTCTACACCACGATTTAACAGCAACTTCAGTTTGGGAGGAACTTTTTTCCGGGGCTTTTTTCTCCCCCATGGCCGCACCTCCTTGGCACATTTACACACGCCTATTATTCAGACAAGGGAAGGGGGGCCCTCCTCAGATTCGCAAAGATTTAATTAACGGAAATAACGTTTATTTTCGCGATTATTTATTTATTTATGTAGGAGTTTGACATTAACACTCTAGCAGTCTTGAAATTGAAGAGACGTTGTGCTGATAACACGGAATAACAAATTTAATTGGTTTAAATCCAACTTTTAAAAAATAATAAAATAAAAAATTACAACTTTTTGGCTCCAATTATTAAGCGGTGTCTCGCCGAAAATTAATTGTCGCAAAAATAAATATAACGTATATAAGAGATTATATATATATATATATATATATATATATATATATATATATATATATATATATATATTCAGGTTTATACAGGGGAGAACAAAAATATATCCTCTTGCCTTGTGGTTAAAGACAAACACAAAGGAGCACTGATTGAGTTTGTGGTCATTACGGCTGTTGCAGTTTTCAGTTCTTTAAATAAAAAAATAATCCGCAAATTGGATTAACTGGTGCCATGTGAGAGAGTTCATTCCAGCTCTTTACCACCTGAGTTTGTTTAGTGGTAAACACGGATTTAAGGAGGAAATCTTTATTATAGGCTAGGGCAATGTCCTTCACTTGTCTTCGGAAATAGTTGAGATCATACAAACATTCAAATACACGAATTAATATATTCATAGGCTATTTGAGTTTATCCTTAATCTTAGATTAAAATGTTATTAAATCTATTTTTACAAAAAAAAAAAAAGTTAATATGATGTCTGATTTGAAATATTTGGCACAGCTGACTCAATAGATTTAAACATTTAGGCTTTTTATAGCTACAAATTATTCGTTACAAAATCTGTTGATATCATTGAATAATAGTTTGATTAAATAAAAGCTTCTTTTAAAAAACGTGTGGTCGTGTAGTAACTAAAACTGATGCAATCTGCATTACTGCATGTAAACATCCTTGTAAAAGTAATAATATCTACAGCATTCATAATAAAATATTAAAGAAAAAAGTATGCAATTAATATAGACTTAACAGCCTTTAAAAATATTTTGGTGGTACATTTTATATTAATTCTACACTTTATCAGTTATATTTCAATTTAAATGAACACTTACCAGATTTAATAATAGTCTAGATTATTTCATAAAATGTTCATATTCATTTATAAAGAATAAGTATGGTTGTTCATTGTTGTTTTTTTGTGGCTCAGAGAGTAAAAGTCTAATAATTCTTTAAAATATTGTAAAATTAATTGTATATTTTATGATGTTTAATTTTATTTTAAGCAAGCAGAATTAATGGAAGTCCACTGTTATATAATGTTTGTATTCCTATTTAATGTTGGTTTTCTTTCATAAAAATAAACTTTAGTTAAATATAGCTTTGGGTTAAATATTTTTTGGGGAGGGGGGCTTTATTTATTTAGGGTTGGGTTGGGTTGATTTTTTTTTTTTTTTTAGTTGAGTTTGTCCTGTGTGTTACAGTATGGATTGAGCTTTGACTGGAACCAATCTCTAATGGGTTTCTAGATGGGTACTTTTTAGAAAACCACAGGCCGGTGTGGATGATGGGCTTTAATATTGCATTTCAATGAAGAATATACACATGTCACAAGGTATACACGTCAAAAGCCGGGGGGTGGGATGCTGGGTGAGGTACGTGAGCACATAAACAAGACCAGTATTGTCTGAAGATGAAGAAAAAGTAAAGTGTTTAACGTCACTGGGTTGTTTACTAGCCTGAACTGCACAGGTTTTTGTATGCTGTCCTCGGATTTCATGCTGAAGTATTGTGTTTTATCTGTCGAGATGTTGAAAGATAAATGACAGCCAGTGACGATGGTGTTTCCAAAGATGGTGACACCACGTCATAAGTTAATAGAGAAAGACTGGCCAAGGCATTGTGGTTCCATTACAGCCTGTAACATCTCATTTCACATGATTAACTATACACACATGGACATTGTATCACAACCCATACCACACACATACACGTTTACACTACACTTTTGTATTTCATGTGAGATCATGTCTTTTACTGTCCTTTCCTGTAAAACCTTTCTTATTCTAAATCCATGTCAAGTGAGGCTTTAGTCGCTGCCTAGCTTTTCTTATTTCTCCAAATGTTCCTTCAGGTTTGTTAAGGTTCCTTGTGTCTTTCTCACTTTGAACGCAGAGATGTAAAAAAAAAAAAGACCTTGTTATAGTTTCGAAGGATTGACCATCCATCCATCTTCTATACCACTTTATCCTTTTCAGGGTCACGGGGAACATGGAGCCTATCCCAGGGAGCATCGGGCACAAGGCGGGGAAAACTCAGGACAGGGTGCTAATCCATCGCAGGGCACAATCACATACACATTCACACACCCATTCATACACTACAGACACTCTGGACATGCCAATCAGCCTACCATGCATGTGTTTGGACTGGAGGAGGAAATCAGAGTACCCAGAGGAAACCCACGCAGCACGGGGAGAACATCCATGCTCTCTGAGAAGGATAAGCGGTATAGAAGATGGATGGACGGATGGTAAAAAGAGTACATACTTTAAGTACGTAGAAGGCGAATTGGGACGCTGAAGTTGTGAAAATAAATCTATCTGAAATATCAATACACAAATCAAATAGGAACTATATTCTCATCCGAATCTTCTAACCTACAACCGTAGAAACTTTAGGCCATGCCTCCTACCTGAGTCTGATCCTGCGGGGACATTGGGTACTAAATGTTTTGATTAATGTTCAGTGAAGAGAAACTGGTGTAAATGCCAGTATTTGGCAACGTTTGTTAAGCATATTGTCTTCAAGAGAAAGAAAAAAGAGAGGCTGGTGAGGGAAGGACTGTTTACAGCGGCTCCAACGGAATTGAGAACCTGTTTCACAACAATAATCGAATTAAAAAGTATCCATCGCTGTGGTATAAAAGCAAAAGAACACTTCAGAAAGTGGCATATACAGTAGGAAATGAATAAACTTCTTGGGCAGGAACAGTAATGCCACTTCATAATATCACCCTATCGTTGATTATTTTCCTATAACAGCATGACACGGAGTGTTTTATTCTTTTTACACCACAGCAATTATCCAATGCTAACAATTCTTTTTTTTTTGTTCTTAAAACACAAATACAAAAGAAAACTCATTGACATTAATCAGATTAAAAAGTCTTCTGCAGTGTGAAAAGCCACCCTGGTGGGACTATTATTTGCCTTCCCAGACATTCATTCATAAGGTATGGGACGGCTGGAAGTGGGGGAGTGGTTGTAGTGCGTGTAATTCAACACTGAGGGTCTGGGAGGTGAGGGTCTCAGAACTCTACCGCTCCAGCAAATAGACTCTGACAGGTCAATCTGGGGAGCGCCGTGGTCATGTTTCCTGAAACCTGCATTCGAGCTGGATGCCAGAGGAAAAGGAAAACAAAAAACTCTTAAATAAATGCATGGCCAAGCAGCAGTCCTCCACACGCTCCATACACATTCTACTGTATACACAATGCTGCATTACGGCTCTCGTTAATCACGTTCGCTAATGGGCACAAATTTTCCTTCAGTCATTATGTAGGAAATTGGTCTTAAAGTCTGTGATGCTTCTGACCTTTTGGGATAATCATATATCATTCGAATGCACCTAAGTCTGAGGTAGATTTAGTTTTGTTTTCGAATCTTTATGTGATTTAGATGATGTATTGAATTCTAAATCGAAACGCATCAATTCTGCAGTTTTTCTAATTCATCGTTTGAGGTAGATTATGGATTATCGATTATAATCTGAGAGAGGTTAAGAAATAGTTAAATCATCAATGAGGTAGGATTTGAATTTAGTAATCTGGGTGGATTATGTATTCTTTTTAATCAATATCTGAGGTAGATGTTTGTGGTTATGTTTGTTTTTAATCATAATCTGAGGTGGATTATGATTCATTTATTCATCATGTGTGGTAGGTTGTGGATTAGCAAAATTATAAACTGGGTTAGATTTTTTTTATAAAACCATAATCTGAGGTAGATTACGAGGTATATACTGGTTTGTTTGTTTGTTTTTTTTTAAATAATTTGAAATAGATTATGATTTTTTAAATTCATAATTTGAGCTGGATTATTGATTGACAAAATTATAATCTGTGGTAGATTATTTTAATCTGAGGTAGACTGTGAGGCAGGTTGCAATTAATATATATTTATATAAATTAATATATATTTGATGTAGGATAGATTATGATTTTGCTAATTGAATCATGTGAGGTAAACTATGGATTTGTAAATCATAATCTGAGGTAGACTCTGTTGTGTGAGGACGATTGTGGAATTTTTTAAAAATAATCATTTGAGATAGATTATGATTTTGTAAATTCATAACGTGAGGTAAATTATGGATTTAAAATCTAGAGCCCTTTGAGAGAACTCTTAAAAGGTTCTACGTGGAAACCTAGATCAGAGGGTTTCCCTATCAAAGATAAGTCTTTAAGAAGCTAAGACCCCTGAACTCTTCAAGGAACCCTCAAAGAACCCTTTGCTCAATAAGAGTGATTGGGAGATTTCTTTGCAATCATAATGTGAAGTCAGTCGTAGTCATGTAAAGTAGAGTTTGTCCACCTGAAGACGGATGAGGAGGACTGTGTTCGGGTGCTTTTGCGTGTCAAGGACCCACAGGCGTTAGATCCCATCAACATCCTTGTGGAAGAGGAAATGGAGCCGATGAAAGCTTTTCATAGAGCCGCAGCTACACAGCCACTGCTATCATACTAGCTAAAGGAAACAGATTATTCTGACATGGAAGTTGTACCCAAAACACACCCACTTCAGCTTGTAAGCTCACCGGGTCTCCCTGCCTTTTGTTTCGGCGCCACTGAGAAGTTTACCTAAGAGTGACGACTCCTCACTTCCGGACATTTCCTCGGATGACGTTACTAGTTTGCGACAATGCAACTAACTTTATCCATAAAGCCATCTGAATGCTCCTGCTTTGTGCTTGAAAATATGACGAAAATTCACACCCAGCTTTGACAAGGCTTTGCTTTCTCCTGCACCGTTGGGAATCTCTTTGACCAGGGGATACCGTCTAGACATGGGGCTTTGAAACTCCCATCTGTCCTACAGATATCACTTTAGTTATTATCTAACTTAACCCTAAATCCATTTTGTTATGATCTTTGACCCTTTTGCACAGAGCTACACTGCTCTGCTTGCTTTGCTCACTCTCTTGGGTCTCAATGGCGCAAGCCCAGAGGAAACGTCCTTCATCCTTCTAGGCTTGAGTCAGTATGGTCTGGGGGAAAATAATCGGAATATTTCCTTCTTTTGAGGAGCAACAATTGTTCCATTACATCAATACTGAATGAACTGGGCAGCTAGTTAACATAAGCTAATATGACAAAACTTTTGAGAGTACTTCAAAGTTCTATTCATAAATGTTTAGGAATAGGTATACTTCTAAATGTGTGTTTTTTCTTCCCCTATTCACTGCTACTGCTAGCTAGCTGCTAGACTAAGATAACCTCTTAGGATTTCTGAGAGTCATATTCATAAATGTTTATAATCTATAATGATATACCAGGAATATGAGCTAGTTGGCTAATGTAAGCTAACATGACAGGACTACTATGAGAATGTTTAGGCCATATTCATAAATATTCATCCTCGCTGCAATTGCTAGCTAACTCGCTGACATAAAATAATCTGACAGGATTTTTTGTATGGTCTATTCATAAATGTTCATAATCTTCACTGCTAACACTAGCTAGTTGGCCAATGTAAGCTAACATGACAGGATTTCTGAGTTTTTTTAGTCATATTCTTAAAAATTTTTTAAATTATACTGATAACACTAGCTAGTTGGCTGATCTAAGCTAACCTGACTGGATTTGCTGTGAGGATTTTAACAGTCATATTAATAATTTTTCATAATCTTCACAGCTAACACTAGCTAGTTGGCTAATGTAAACTAACATGACAGGATTTCTGAGTTTTTTAGTCATATTCTTAAACATTTTGTAACTATACTGATAACGCTAGCTAGCTAGCTAATCTAAACTAACTTGACAGGATTACTGTGTGGATTTCTAAGGTAATATTCATAAATATTCATCACCTTGACTTCTAATGTTTGCAGCCTGGAAAATATATGCTTAATTAACACGATATCCTGAGAAAACCTCTTTATAAAACTAATAGAGATGAGCGGGTGCCTTTTTTTAAAAAACCGTTTAAAAGATGTATCTTTTATTTATGTACTTATAATGAGTTTTAAATTGCGCTTGAGTGTACCGCTGTAAGGAGAAGCATTTGTACCCCTAAAGGTGCAGCGTATTCCCTTTTTTTCTGTGCCTTTTTTTCGGTGCCTTCCAAAGGCCACACATATCAGTGAACGTATCAGTTTCCTGAAATTAAAACCTACAAATAAATCAGTCTTGCTTTGCCAAAAAAACTCTTCATGCCCCTCTACCACCAGCAAGACACCTTTTCACTTCGCTCTTGTGAAATAACAAATACACAGACTACTCCGGATTTGCCACAAAAAGCATTGGAACATGCCAAAGCAAACATTACTGGAGTCATAATGGGAGTCAGGCTGTACATGGTGTGTACACAGGAACGAAGTTGTGTAGATAAATAAAGTTTACACATATTTGTTCCTCTCTCCCTTCCCGATTTTGAAAGGTGCGAACATGTCATGAGCCAAAAGTCCTGAAAAGGCATCTTTTTATGCCTAGGCAGGCGTGACGCGGCCACGCTGACAGTCATCCTCTTGAGTATTCCAGCTGTGGCAACGTGGGAGAGGAAAACTAAAGAGTCTACACCTGCCTTAGAATCCTGTTCACCTCACTGCTGCTGTATGCAGCTGCCGAGTACATGACATCAGCACGCCTGTAAACACACACCTGCCAACACACCCGAGTCTTCTGGGAGAGTCCCCAGTTTTCCTCAAGACGTACTTCTCATATATATATATATATATATATATTCCCCTTTTTTCCCAAACAAATAGCTAACAACTATTTAATCACCCAGGAAATCGAAGTCTAGACTTGAGTTCTGTATCTAAGCAATGGTTGGTTCTTTGGTTACCAGGACAACCAACCACGCCCACTCAACAGCAATATCATTACGAGTCTTAGATGCTTCAAGTGTTATTACTTTGATCTACATTTACATTACGTTACATTATTTTTTACTTATAAGACAGCGCTCTTGAATTCTCCAATCTGATTGGTCAGGAGAATCATACACAGTAACACAATCTATAAACCATTCATAATAACCAAATGTAAAAACATTTAACAAAGGAAACCATGTCATCTTTGATTATGGTGAAGTTTTCTGTAAAGAGATCGTTATGTGACATTCCTAGAAGGAACTTTAAGCTGTACATTTAAATATAATGAAATTGGAAAGTCTGAAAGGATGAAAAACTTTGCTCTTTGTGATTTCTAGGTAGGACGACAAGAACCACGTAGAACTTTCCGTCCTGTAGAAATATAAATGAGATAATTTCATGGCCAATGGACTGTGGGTATCTTTTTCATCATTAGTCTGGGTGAGTCAGTATTTTTGTTACTTTGGTGTTGCTAACAAAACCAGTAGGGTGCCATCATTAGGTGCTTGGACCCCTTAAAAAGTCAAAACTTTTTAGCAGAAATGGATGATATCAAGACAAATGGATTGTGAGTCAGTATGTTTGCTATGTGCTTGGATCCTGAGAAATCCTAGCAAAACCAGTACGTTCCGACGCTTTGGTGGAAAGTGCTTGGACCCCTGCAGAACTGGCTGCTTTTGGTACAATGTGCTGTGAGCTTCTTCTCATTAGAAGTAAATTTGGCTTGTAAGTGTTTGCTCTGTTCTTAAAGACAGAGAGAGCGACATAACAACTATCAGTATTTTCACCAAATCTAAAACACATAGTTTAGTTTAAAAAAAACAACCTCGAGATTATTTCCAGCTGTCAAGCTTTGATGGTAACCAGAGTGCGCGTTTATGAAACTTGGTGAAGAACACTGATTTAAACTGTTATTGACAAGTGAGATGTTCTGCCACGTATGTGTGTGTGTGTGTGTGTGCTGTACCAAGGTTGTTTGGACCTGTTGACCTTTGCACACGTCTTATCTAGTAAATCAAGCAAAGCCTAGGATTTTTATTTACTCAAACTAATAACATGAACGATGGAGTACTATTTATTTGGAATAAATCGCTACAGCACGTAATGTTTTAATAAGCCACATGTCGAATTCGTTAATTGTTCCGCGTCTCACGTCAGCGGTGACGACTCACACTTAAGGACCCTTGAGAGAATCCCTGTGTGGTTTGAGCAATTTAATTGAACCCATTTTAGAATGAATAGGTTTAACATCCCCATCAGCCAAAGACATAAAGGCATAAAAGCTTCTTCAAACGAGGGCAACCCATCTTTCAGGGATAGGAACAGTCTGAGCTGGTGGGCGAGCAAGTGAGTGAGCCTTCCCCCATCTCAGACTCTCAGCCTGATGTTCTCTCTTCATGCTGGGCCTCTAATTATTTCATCGTGTAGCAGGAAATCCTACCAGGCCTACATAAACAGTGCTGGAAGGGGGGCTATACCTCTATGCCAATGCGCTGGTGACATCTGACATGCGAGTGCCCCCCCCCCTTCCATCCGCTAAGCTACTGCCCCAAACACACCCCAAAGCCCATAACACCGGCCCTCTCCTTCTTTCCTTTCAGAGGTTAAGATACTCGAGTCTTTAAGTGGTCGAGGTTTAAGAGGTCGAGGCTTTGTGATGCTGAGCTCTGAAGTGCGAGGCCGTTTTTAATGTCAGCCAGGCAGCAAGACGCAATTTAACGTGTCCTTAGAGCTTCGCTGCTCTTTATTTCTTTTGACCGAGAAATGCAAATCTCAAGAAACTGGAGATTGTGCTAACTAGCGAGTCTATTTTCCGTAACCGTGTAAATTCATAGCAAAATAGTTTGTCCTGTTGCCTGAGGCATTGCTGATGTTTTTGTGGCACTGGGTTTGATTGATAGGTATTATTTCATTTTTTTCAAGATTTTCATTTGAATCATTTTCAATAAACTTTATTAATCGCTTTTCAGTTATTATATAGAGCTAAATTTCTTACACACTATTAAAGTTTTTTTTTATTTTCTATTTAAACAGACTTGCAGTACTTTCATATTTTAAAAACAACAACAACTAGTCGGCATTTCAAATCCACGCTTAAAAATACAGGTTCTTGAGGGTTCTTTATAGCAACATAGGTTCTGCAAAGAACCTTTTTATGTCAAGAACCATTTTCCATTGTGTTAGGTTCTTGAGTTGAGCTATATCATTCTTTGGAGATTAAATAAGTTCTTTATGGTTCATTATAGGTTCTTCAGAGGAGGCTATTTGTTCTTCATGGTATCATCCCTTAACAGATTAAAGTGAAAGCTATAAAGTTATTTATGGGACTGGAAAAGGTTCTTCAGGCATCACTCTTAATAACCTTAATATGGTTCCTTAAAGTACTAACTAAGGTTATAATAATCCGTGTAGCACTGCTATGAAGAAGCATTTCTAGGTTATTTAAAGCACCCAGTTAATAGATGGTTCTCTACAGAACTTGAAAGTAAAAGGTTCTTTGCGGAATGTAAAAGAGTTCTCCTGTGGAAGGTTGAAAAACCCTTTTTGGTTCTAACCTTGTTGCAACCTTTACTTTTAAGAGTGCGAGCTGTATTTGTGCTGAAATAAGCTTGACATTCTCCAATCCCATCCCATATGCAAATTATAGATTAATGTTTACGTCAAACGAAACTAGCTTGTTTAATGGATGTTTAACGACAATGAATGTAACTATAAATGGATAAAAAGTACATTTAATACATTAAAATAACGCCATTTTTGACAAATTTCTGCGGTATAAAAGCAATAAAACACGTCCGAATGTAGTATGTTTTGGGTCATATTCTATGCCGATTTGTATTGGTTTCCATTAAACATAAACATGCCACCCATAAGACCCAACACATTACCAAAAGAGACCCACAAGAACCATTATAGTTTCCATTGAATCAGTACAATTCCCATTATAACTGGTAAATTGTAAATGGTAAATGGCGCACTTATATAGTGCTTTACACTGTGTCTCATTCTCTCTCACACACACACACACACACACACACACACATTGGTGTGTGAATGTGATCTCATTAGTAAGTCGCTTGTAAATGTAAAAATGATATTTCTGTAAAGCTGCTTTGAGACAATGTACCATTGTAAAAAAAAGCGCTATATATACAAATTGACACACCAATGGTAGCAGAGCTGCCATGCAAGGCACTAACTTGCCATCGGGAGCAACTTGGGGTTCAGTGTCGTGCCCAAGGACACTTTGGCATGTGGAGTCACATGGAGTTAGGAATCAAACCGCCAACCCTACGAGTAGCGGACAACCCTCTCTACCACCTGAGCCACAGCCGCCCCATTAAAACCATTAGAACGTCTGTAATGGTTTCTACTGGTGTTTTTTGTTTCAGCAGGGATGAAAATCAGATTTTCTTTTTATGGAATAAAAGTGACTCAGACATTTGGAGCTGAATGTGAAGGTGTAAGATTTCCACTCTTGGCAGCTGCAGGCATCCAGCATCCTTACATACTGTGTGTTTTCCTAACGGGTTGCTCACACACACAGACACACACACACGCACACACACACAGAGCCGATGCAAGGGCATGGTGGAGCATGCAGTTTCCCCAGCGCAGCAAAACCACTCCACAATGTGCCAAAATCCAAACTTCTGCTAGACCTAGACAGTGGAGGTGAAAGTTTGATTGACAGCCACTTCAAACGTCTGCAGGTTTAAATACATAGATCACTTAGTGCGGTTTGATGTCAGCGAATACAGACATCGCTGCATGCAATCTGTAGGATTTAAACAAACAAATGGAATTCTTATGGGAAAACTGACTCATCTTTATTGTATTTTATTTATTTATTTTTCCTGAGAGACTAGATGAGCTCATATCAGCTTTAAATACACACACACACACACACACACACACACACAAATATAAATTATATTTAAACTGAGGGCATTGATATAATGTCCATGTTACTACAATAAATGAAGCTTGTGAATTTACGCATTTCTATTTGTTATTTATTATTTACTGTATTAACATAAACCTCCTTATGTTACTGGGAAAACTATGGTAAATGGTCTGCACATATATAGCGCTTTTATCCAAAGGGCTTTACACTGTGTCTCATTCACCCATACACACACACACACACACACTCCAATGGTAGCTGCCATGCAAGGTGCTAACTTGCCATCCGGGGCAACTTGGAGTTCAGTGTCTTGCCCAAGGACACTTCAGTATGTGGAGTCACGTGGGCCGGGAATTGCACCGCCAACCCTACGATTAGCGGACAACCCGCTCTACCACCCGAGCCACAGCCGCCCAAAACTAATACGTGAGTGTCACGTGAAGAGGAGTATTTAACTCGTTTATCACCAACCGCCATCTGACAGAATAGTTTTCGGAGTACACGGCATGCCTCGGCCTGAGCGCCGAGCAGCAGCTCCCGATCCTGACTGTTTGCGTGTCAGAAAGTTTGGTTGCTTTCTCCTTCACGCTGAACAGACACCCAGTACACAAATGAAATTCTTTTCTTTAAAAAAAAAATAAACTAACAAAAAACAAAATCAAACCCTCCGAAATGAATTTTCAGATATTTAAACAAATAATAATAATAAATAATAAATAATGTGATGACCTCCCTCCCCCCCCCCCACCTTCACGTGCGTTTGAACGGTAATCACTAACGAGTTTCAGATCGTTTTTACATTTCCCGTTCAATCATCAAGCACAGTTATATAGAACTATTGAAGCGTCTTCACCATGAGAGCTCGCAAGCAGCCACAACAAGCTAGATAGAAGTGTTCTGTATTCTGTGCAGATTTTAGATTACACACACACACACACACAGAGCCCATATTTATAGACGGCACACAGATAGAACTGCTGAGTCAGGAGGTTTGTCTTCTGTCTCTACCTGCATGTGCAGCTCGTGCTGACAGATACACTGATAACTGTACATTTCTTCTGTTCGGATCCAGAGCTTTTAAAGTTGCAACATTGTGAGATTAAAATGCCCGTCTTTTTACGCTCCGCTGATGCTTCACACGTTGGGTCTCCATCGTCAATAAGCATTTCAATTCCTTTTGTCCTACATTAGTGAAGTAACTTTCACCTTTTTGTTATTGTTGTTGTTGGTATCATTCCAGCTGACAAAAGAAAGTCCCCAGGACGTCCCTTACAGTGCCTTGCGAAAGTATTCGGCCCCCTTGAACTGTTCGACCTTTTGCCACATTTCAGGCCTGAAACATAAAGATATAAAACTGTAATTTTTTGTGAAGAATCAACAACAGGTGGAACACAATCATGAAGTGGAACGAAATTTATTGGATATTTCAAACTTTTTCAACAAATAAAAAAATGAAAAATTGGGCGTGCAAAATTATTCAGCCCCTTTACTTTCAGTGCAGCAAACTCTTTCCGGAAGTTCAGTGAGGATCTCTGAATGATCCAATGTTGACCTAAATGTCTAATGTTGATAAATAAAATCCACCTGTGTGTAATCAAGTCTCCGTATAAATGCACCTGCTCTGTGATAGTCTCAGAGGTCCGTTTAAAGCACAGAGAGCATCATGAAGAACAAGGAACACACCAGGCAGGTCCGAGATACTGTTGTGAAGAAGTTTAAAGCCAGATTTGGATACAGAAAGATTTCCTAAGCTTTAAACATCCCAAGGAGCACTGTGCAAGTGATAAT
>JAFFST010050600.1:32898-46755 GCA_022414735.1 Noturus placidus | reverse complement strand
GTGGTGACTGATATTAATTTGCACACTGGGTTTTGTCAATGAAGTCTTTAAAAGACTGAAAATGTCCTCTCCCCGTGATTTCGCTCGCTACCCTTCAGCGCTGGCGCGTTTGATCACACACATTGTGAGAGAAAAGACTCAGACTGGCTGCTCTGTACGTCAACGCTAACATCTATTTTACATATAACTAATCTGTTAATATCTCCTGAACGAAAGCAGCACAAACGAAAATTTTTACAGCTCAAACCGAGCACAAACAAAGCAGAAACGAATGAGACTATTTCGGATTAATTTGGAGCATGGGGGGGCTGAGTGACCTCAGGATGACCTATAATTAATCTGTTAATATCTCCTGAACGAAAGCAGCACAAACGAAAATTTTTACAGCACAAACCAGCACAAACGGAGCACAAACGATTGAGACTATTTTGCTGACATTTTGTGTTGGTGGGGGAGCCAACTTCACGCAGGTGGGATAGAACCCCAGACCTTTCGATCAGTCACCCAGAGCCTTAACGGTCAAGCCATTTTCTATGCGTTTACACTCAACTGAACTGATCACAAACGATGTCTATTTCCTGGACTAGTCCTTGCCTTTGATTGAGTCTGAAAACTTCTTCGTCGGGTTTCTCCATGGACAGTCAATGCTCCGGTTACGGCTCTAGACTACTGATCAGAATTTCGAGAGTTCGAATCCCAGTACAGCCCAGCGGTCATGGTTATCCCTAACCCCCGTATCTGCTGAACTACATAAACGCACCAGCTTTTAAAATGTTAACGTCTTTGAACAGAACTTCTTGTCAGTCCTGTATGATCCACTAATCCTGTTTCTCCAGCCCACAGCACAGCACATATGGATCTCCAGCTGTTCCTGATCGAATTCACAAACCTGTGTACACTTCTTCCACACAACTCATCATTAACCTCACACGGTACAGGAGGGACTTGCTAATGAGCCGAATCCTCCAAATGAGCCATCGCTGGCTCGAGGCTGTAAGAGTAATGATCTGTAATCCTGCGGAAACAGGCTTCCAAACCGCAGCCAGTTTCTACGTCACGTCGTGGTGTCCTGCGTCTTCCCTCTTCGCAGGCGAACGAGGCAGTTGCGCTCACATTCGAAGAAACACCGTCACACTTGAAACAGATACACTGTAACCTTTAGAGCACACGTGGGAGATTAAACTGAAGTTTTTCGAAAGCCTGCGCCTAATTAAAGATCAGGTGGACCCACATTTTCAAGAACGGATGAAGCGGTGTCTCGTATTTACGCGACACCAAATAAAAGAACGACGGTAATGTTGCGTTTCTTTAAATTGGTGTTAATGACTGAATAATAACATAGACGCAGCCATGAGTTAAGCACGTGGAAGCCGAGATGCAGCTTCTTCATGAGAGCAAGTAGGAAATAAGACACTCTGTTGTGTCGCGCTGTTGTAAGAAAATAATCAACAAGAGTGGTGTGATGAAGCGGAGTTAACGTTACCATCCGGAAGCTGATTATAGGCCACACCTCAAAGTGATTGATTTCTCTACAGCAATTACATTTGTGTTATTTAATCCAAAGTGTTATCAATTTATAGGTACGTTTAATATTGTGGAATGTCTGAGGAACGAATTCGCGCTTACGTTATAGCAGCTTTAAACAGTCATTCCCTCACTGGCCTGTCCTTTATTTTTTTATTTATTCATTCATTAAGACAAATATGTGGATCGTATCTGGATACAGCTTTACCTCTGACTGTTAGAAAGCACTGATACTGGAGACTCCTCCCACAATTGTTAAATAAACGTTTCCTTACAGAAAATGTAATATACTAAATTAATATAAGCCTGTGATTTGCCTTGTAGGTAGAAATTTTATTTAATTAAAATAAAATAAAAAATAAAATTTAATTTTATTGAAAAATGAATCAATACTTTCTGACCAATCAGAACGGAGAATGTGGTTTATCAGTCTGTAAAGGATTTTGTGGAGTGTTTTTTTTTTGGTGATCGTTGCTGCCAAAAATGCTTGATTGCTTGCTGCGGCTTTTTTCAAAGTCTGAGGTCCAGTTATCTGAGATCTTTTGTGCTTTTTTTCTCCCAGAAAACGTCTCATTTGTTGGTAAATGAGAACTTTTAGCTGTACTCGTGAATCAAAGAGGGCTTCGGCTGAACGCGTCATCGTGACGCGTCTCGGCCTGGATCTGCAGAAAATCTGCAGTTATTTAGAAAAATTGTAAGCTCCTCCGCACATTGCTCCGTTTCCTTGATTTTTGCATTAATTCCTGGAGTGACTGAATATAATACAATTGATGCTAATGTTGGAGAATTTCTCTTTAAATGCCAGTAATAAATAAAGAAAGAAATAAAGAAAGAAACGCAAAGAGCCCGAAAGGATATAGCATCATGTATGGTTTATACGTATACATGTGTATTTTAATATTACAATAAAACAATGTGTATGGTTTTTACTCTTACATTTTTACTTAAAACACTGAATGGGAGCTAACTGCCATTTCATATAAAAAAAAAATCTAATAATAATAATAATCATCATCATCATCATCATCAGGCTGTTCAGGAGGAGGAGTTGTCGAGCCTCATTAAAGCCATGCAGCATCCAGAGACGGCTCTAACAGAATAAAGTCAGTTGGCCGTTCAGCTCGTCATCGTGCTCACTATCACTCTGCTGTCTGACGCTACAGTCTGATCCCACGCCGTCCCACTCCCTCCTCCTCCTCCGTCTGTACACAGCTTTCTCATCTGTCTCTGCATCCTTTACACACCTTTTATCCTCCTCTGGTTCCAGCGAAGATCTCAGACAGTCATAAAACCTGAGACAGATGAAATCAAGATATTTATTATTTGGCTGCGGCTAACTCAATCTAATCAATCCGATCTAAACAAACCTACTTATAACCTACTAAGGCAAGGCTTTGTGTTATTTTTTGTGTGATTTTTTTTTTTAACTTCCTAAAGCGTCATGCAGGAAAAGTACAAACATCTACAAAGGCTTAATATCAGGATAAAAGTACCGCGTTGTCGAATTCTTAATTCTGATTGGTCGGAAGGTGTTGTCAGAAATCTGCGCAGACTATTAATGCAACAGTAGCTGGTGTAATACCTTTCGATCCTCTTGATATTTTCGTCCATTTTATTATTCGCTACTCCGACAAGAAAAGCGATGTAGTCTTCAGAAACCAGGACTTTCCCATTGTGGCTGAGAGGAACTTCGAGACAGTGGGTACTGCGCACGGCCTGCATTTAATTAGTCAGAAAACTGGTGATGAAATAAACATTTAAGACTTCTATCATACCACAATGAAGTACTTCGTGAAAAAAAAAAAAAGTGGCATCTATAAACATGAACAAAACTTTAACGTTATAGAGGCGGCCATCTTGGACATCCAGTATCACTTATTTCCTCAGTGTGTCCTTTGTCATCACTCCGCCCACCTAAGACCCACCCCTCAACGTTAAAAGATGGAATTAACTATGGTTTGTAGCAAAGAAATGAAGATCTGAGTGTATATTTATGACCATTATGATAATAGATGATTTCTTGTACTTAGCACCAATGTAATTTTATAATTTTTTTAGAAATCCAAGAAAGCTAACATGCAATTTTATTGTATTTAAAGTCTGAAAAGGTTCACCATAATGATTTTGCCTTTCTTTCCCACAGTCACTCCAGAGTTCCTGAACCCTGAGTTTATGGCGACAGAGTGCTGGCGGAGGAGAAAAAAACAAAACACAACCTTAAAAAAAAGGATTCATTATACCAAAATATTTTCATCAACACTCGATGTTCAGTTTTGTGACTGTTACCAGGAGCTGTGCGTCCTCTAGCCGTTTGCATTGCACATGAAGAACACAAGGTTCAAACTTAAAAACAGCGTCTCCAGAAGATTCCTCCAAACCAGCCATCTGAGGAGACAAAAAAAGAAAAAGCGCACACTTCAGCTGCTCTGATTAAGACATCTCTATCTAAATACAAATACGTACACTCTGTAGTCCCGTTATCAGGTCCAATACAGCAGTGACACACAGTGTGTGTGTGTGTGGGTATGCGTCTGTGCTCGTACAAGTGCTTGTTGGGATTCAAAGGCCCACCTTAAAGCCATACTGTGCCATTGAGTTTATATGTATGGTGTTGGGTGAACCCTCCACTTAATCTAATAATAGTTTTAAAACAGAACGTAAATGATATTTAACAAAAATAATAAATAAAGCATAATCTTTGACATGGTGGGACGAGATGTGTATTTAGCATCTTCCGAAGGAGTCTCCGTGCCTAGAGTTCTTGCATGTATTTCCCGTGCTTCGGGGGTTTCCTCCAGGTATTCTGGTTTCCTCCCCCAGTCCAGAGACATGCGCTGTAGGCTGATTGCCATTTCCAAATTGTCCGTAGCGTGTGAGAGAGTGCGTGCGTGTGTGCGATTGTGTCCTGCGATGGTTTGGCACACCGATAAGGCTGTCCCTCACCATGTGCCACGAGTTCCCAAGGGTGGGAAAATGGATGAGCAGTATGGAAAATGGATGGATGGATAGATGGAAGGAGTCTCCAGTATCAGCTCTGTGTGAAAGCCAGAGGTAAAGCTCTGTAACTTAAGAAACCGTTAACCAAGGTTTTTAAACAAAGTCAGCTTTTTTATTTAATGGTAAAATACATTTTTGCACAGCTGAAGATCACGTATTATTATTATTAATAATAATAATAATATAAACGCTGTTATGTGTAAAATGTTAGCATTGGGAAAAGCCCAATCCTGTCTTCATCTTATTGCATGAATCTTGAAAACAAGAAATCATGAAAAAACTTGAAATCATGAAAACATCCTTTCTTACCACGTGATCTTTTGTACACTTGTTATGAGTGACAAAGAGCCAGGAACAATTCTGCTTCTGCACATCAACACAGTCAGACACCTGTCAAACACACACAAACACAACAACATGGAATTTATGACTTGATTGGTTGATTGATTAACCATTTAGAGCTTGTAGGTATGAATCCTGTTACAATTGTTTTGCAATGCATTAACACACTTTACCCCGTCAATCAGGATGATTCTTCCAGAACACGAACTTGTAGTGAAATAGTTGTCCGAATTATTCAGAAAGGAGACCACAGTGTTAATATCCTCATCTACACTGCCCTTCTTACTCAAGTCCATCTTGTTTAGACACTGCTTCTTCCACTGTTTAAACGTGACTCCTCCTTCCATAGCGGTACACTTGGCTAATAAACACTTATAATAATAATTCGACTCATTCACTTTCTGTATTCAGACATTTTCAGGTTTTAAATAATGATTATTTTAGCTGTGTTTGCATGCTAGCTTTGGAGTTAAACACGTTGTTTTTTTTCCGGCAAGTCTCTTCCTCCGGTGAGCCGACTCAGAATCGAGCCCAAATAAGAAATCGACTCTTCTCTGGAATACGTTGGGAATTTGGAGTCGATTTTACACAACGAAAAGGATTCATTTGTCGCTGTGTCTTGTTGTTTAATTTGGTGAATGTTTTGTATTTGTATTGTCTTTAACTCCGTTTAATAAATGAATTTATTTATTTTGTTCATATTTGTGAAGCGGTTGAAGATGAATGGATGGATGGATATTTGTGATCCGTAGAACACGACAGGTGACAGGTGCAAACGATTCATTGTTATTCTTACTTTTACACTGTGTCTGTTACGCATTTGGAGATTATGCTAATAAATTCACCTATGCTAATATATTACGCACTTTATTAATATGGCGTTGCACGTTTATTTTTTAACAATAGGTCCTTTAGTGGAATGTTTTTGTTGTTGTTGTTGTTGTTGTTTTATTTTGTTAGTCAATTGAATATTCAGAATCGACTCTTAAAATCAACTCTTGGAATCTGTGGATCGATTCAGAGCACGAAGTTAAGAGCCATTCTTATTTACACAATAATACATTCTTATCAGTATATTATGCACTTAACTAATATCCTGTCCTGTCCTGTGTTTTTGACGCTGGAACCAAAAACAATGTTGTGCCGAATCGACCTTGGAATCAATGGATTGATTCTAAGAGTCGATTCAGAATCAGAGTCGACTCGGACATATCCTGGCTGACAATTCCCAATCGGATTGCGAGTTTGAATCTTTAGCCAATTCTTGCGCAGAAAAGGCGGGGTTTGTCGTGAAAGCAGGGTATGGTAGCCGCGGGGTGTCATGTGACCTCAGACGCGGAAGTATTTACGACATCGCGAAACTCATGTTTCAAAGTCTGAAATTTACTGTGCTGTGCGTTTGCAGCTTGGTGAGTTCCTTGACAAAGTTCAGACATGTTTTATTCATATCAGTTGTATAAGTTTTATGCTTATATTTTGATGCATTGTGTATTACCCAGCATGCTTGTCAACAACAACAACAACAATAATAATAATAATAATAATAATAATAATAATGTTATTAGGACTCTAGCAAAATTCCTTCTTCTAATGGTGGGAAAGTGCAGAAAAATGACTGAGTTTGTTGTATTTTAATGCCATGTGACATGCTTGCATTCAACATCCTGTCTGATTCCAGTAAAAATTAAAGTATTGGCACCCTTTCTTGTGGTGGTTTGTTATGTTGCAAGGGACATTTTAACATAAGTTACAGATCTGTTTTGTGCCTAATAAAATGCATGATTCATGCAACTGGTGTGTACCAACCAACCTCCGCAGAACCTGTCCTGCTCTCATGGGTACTGTTATGTGATGGGAAATGGACTCAAGTACTTGAGCAGGGTACAGGAAGTTCTGGATTCACATTAATCAACCGTACCACACAAGGGAAAAACAAATGGAATAGAAATAGAATGTGTAAATGTAGAATAAATCTAAAACTAGAATAAAGGTGTGAAAATGCTGACATATGATCCTCTCGCAGGGTTCCCCACAATCAAAATGGCGTCATTAAAAGTAATGAAAGCCATACGAGTGTCCGAGTTCGGAGCTCCTTCGGTTCTGAAGTTCTGCCCTGACGTACCGGTTCCTGTTCCAGGACCCAAACAGGTAAAGCGAATACTTTACACACAGCTGTATTTAACATACTGCAGACTGTATGTACAGTAAGCGGTCCTCGTTTGTTTTACAGGTGCTCATTCAAGTGCACACGTGTGGAGTGAATCCAGTGGAGACGTATATCCGTGCTGGTACCTACGCCCGTAAAGCCAGCCTCCCCTACACTCCTGGATCTGATGTAGCCGGTGTGGTGGAGGCTGTGGGAGATGGAGTTCACTTTCTGAAGGTTTCATCACCACTTTTTTTTTATTAAAGATTAATAATTAGATAGACCGGTTAGTTGTGTTACATGAGGGGAAAACACATCATTACATGTGAAATCTATGTGTTTCCCCCCCCCTCCATTAGGGAACTTTCTAATATACTTAAACTTTGCACTTTTTACTTCATATCAAAGGCAGTTAATTTTTGGGATGAGCACCTGACAGTCATGAAAATTGTTTGGTTCTGTGTCCATTACAAGCGAAAATCTTTTCCTCATAACTCTCTATGTCAATGATTAATGTCCCATAAACCAGCAAGCCACTTTTCATATGAGCTTCCACCACCATCCAATTTTCTTCCTCAATTTTCCATTTATCCGAAATCAACATGAACATGTTTGCTGTCTGACAAATCTATTTAGAAAATAAACCATACTCGATGTTTGTGAGGTTATATACTGTTTTTACTGCATACACGTTTATGGACTATATTAGCCCGCATGTACAACCTGTCTTTGTTATGTTACTGTATTGTATGTTGCACTGTGTGTCTTGTGCTACTGGGACCTTGAATTTCCCCTCGGGGATCAATAAAGTATCCATTTATCCATCCATCCATCCAGTGTGTCCTAAACTAATCTGGCATCTTCTTACAGGCAGGAGATCGAGTGTTTACTATCAGCACTGAGACAGGAGGATATGCTGAGTACACCCTCGCTTTAGAGGAGTCTGTTCACAAACTGCCTGATTCTCTAAATTACAAACAAGGAGCTGCTGTCGGAATCCCGTATTTCACTGCGTACAGGGCCTTATTTCACAAGTAAGAGGGAACACGTGGTTTTATTTTATTTTTTTGGATATGTCTGCCTTTAAATCATGTTTTTATATTTTGCCTCTAAAAGGGCACATGCTAAAGCAGGAGAGACTGTTCTGATTCATGGAGCCAGCGGAGGGGTAAGAACAAAAAAATCTAATTTCTTCAACTTCAATGTAGGTCAAAAAATATAATGTAAAATATATACATTTCTAGTTATAGAATTTAGCAGATGCTTTTACCTAGAGAAACATTTTTTAGTTTTTCTTGAAATTTGTTGCGTAGTCTCAGGGCATGGTCCGGAAGTTTTGTACCAAGTACCAAGTACCAAGTTTTGTGTCAGTGCGCAAAGTTGTTGCTGAGATACAGCCTCACTTCCTGTTTGACGACTTTATTCAGATTCGTTGGCTCATTATGGACAAACCATTTGGAGTACTCAAAGTTTTTCTGTGAGGCTTATTCTGAAAATGATGTGTGGCAAATTTGGCAAAAAAAACAGTTTTATGACAGTTCAAGAAGGCGGGAAATTTATTTAGGCGGAAATTGATGTCATAGGTTGTGTTGAACTCGTCTCGACCCAGGGAATCCAAGAGATGCTTTTCAATTTTGGAAACACGTAGATTATTAATAGATATAATCATAAACGTACTTCCAAATTAGGCCCAAATTTGACCTGATGGTGGTGCTACAACATTGGCAGTATTTGGCCCAAATTTGGTCAGAATGTTCCTTAGATCCTCCCCAATCAGTGTGCCAAATTTCACAACTTTTTACCAGGCAGTTCTATGGGCTGCCATAGGAAAAAGACGAAGAAAAGGTAGAATAACCTTTAGAGCCCAGAAAGCTCAGTCGGTAGAGCATCAGACTTTTAATCTGAGGGTCCAGGGTTCAAGTCCCTGTTTGGGCGTTATAATACCCAGTTGTTTACCCCTCCAGATTGTTTAAAAGCACATGTGAAACCTTGAACACATTGTTGGGCGGCTGTGGCTCAGTCGGTAGAGCGGGTTGTCCACTAATCCACTAACCGTGGGGTTGGCGGTTCGAATCCCGGCCCGGGTGATCCCATGCCGAAGTGTCCTTGGGCAAGACACTGAACCCTAAGTTGCCCCCAATGGCAAGCTAGCACCTTGCATGGAAGCTCTGCTACCATTGGTGTGTGAATGTGCTCTCATTTGTAAGTCGCTTGTAAAAATGTAAAAATGATATCTCTGTAAAGCTGCTTTGAGACAATGTACCATTGTAAAAAAGCGCTATAAATATTGATTTATATTTATATATAATAACAATAGGGTGCCTACTGTACACACTTTTTAAATAATATATATATTTTTTTTAAAAGGCAAAAGTTTGAATACAACTGATTGAAGATGAGGTTGTTCATTATCGTAAAGACATCTTGAAGTGTCAAATATATAAATATAATATTTAAATGATATAATTTATTAAGGACTTATATACTTAAGGATTAATATAAAATAATGGTAACATTAATAAATATATCACTAATATTAAAATAGAAATAAAACCATGCTTATAATAAATAATGATTATTGATAATAATGAGTATTGCGACCAGTTTGGCGACTCAATTCGATTCTTATTTATATGGTTTCGATTCAATTTGATTTTGATTCAATATCGATTAGTTCTCAATATTCCATTTAAAATGTTTGTTTTGCAGACACGGAATCCATATTTGAATATAAATGCGGGTAACTGAAACCCTCCTACTTGGCTATATTACTGAAATAGATTATTTTAACAATGAGGCCCGTACGATTTTGTTTAATTACTTTTACTTTGATTAACAAAAATTGTAACAAGAAATCATAAATATGTGTATTAAATGCACACAGGGTAAGCACAAACTACACACTACTGTACAAAAATAAATAAAAACATTGTAAATGGGCAACAGTGCAATTCATTAACCACTTAAAACATGTTTAAGAAATAAAACTGTTTTAAAAATTCAAAACATGAAAGATGGCGGCATCTTCAGGACGAGAGGTCGAACTACAGATAATATTGGAAATCCTCTCATGTAAAGCATTAAGAATCGAATCGGTGATTTCCCGACTCGATATAATCGGTAGTTTTGACCTAGCTCTAATTAATAATACTTTTTTTTTCAAACAATGATTTATAAATAACAAAAATGTAAAAATAAGATTGTTAATTTTAAGATTATTTGGATAAATTCGACACTTTTTGGTCGCTGCAGAATTCCATATGTTTATTTCATAGTTTTACTGAAGTTCCTGTTTTTGTGCTGATGTTTATGCAGAAAATAGTATAAATAAATAAATAAGTCGTTTAAATGAAAAATAAATATAAAACAAACCTCCCCGTGTCCAAACATTAATTGAGGTGTGTTACATCTCATAGTTTTGTTGTTTGCTAGCAGTCTTGATGAGTATGTAATGTGATTGCTTGTATGATCATGCTGAATTTTAGTAGTGTGTTAATAAGTCTGTGTGTGTTTGATGTTAGGTCGGAGTTGCGGCGTGTCAGCTAGCCCGAGCGTTCGGACTGAAGGTTCTGGGTACGGCGGGAACTCTTGACGGCATGAAGCTCGTGCTCAGAAATGGAGCCCACGTGGCCTTTAACCACAGAGAAAAGGATTACATGGATAAAATCCAGGTTTGTTCCACTTCTGCTGTAAGTATTTAACATGTGTAGGTGAAGGATTACTACATGCCAGCTTCTGGGTGTTTTAGGATGCGACTGAAGGCAATGGTGTTAACATGATCATCGAGATGCTGTCCAACGTGAATCTGAGCAACGACCTGAAACTGCTGGCGTTCGGTGGCAGGGTGACGGTAAGCAGCTCGACTTTCTCCACGCATGTATTATATAGGTGTGTGTTCAGCACTTCCTTCATTACGGCCATTATGATGATGTTCTTTCAGATTGTAGGGTGTAGAGGTTCTGTCGAGATCAACCCAAGAGACATGATTGCTAAAGAGACCAGTATCGTCGGTGTCTCTTTGTTCAGTGCCACGAAGGTAAAGTGGAACTGTTTGGTTTTTTCCCATTCCGTGGTGTTACTGAAATTGTAAAAAAAAAAAAGCTTCAGATGTACTTATACATCAGCTTTAACTATAAATACGTCCACTCTGTTAGACTTTTTATCCAGAACACCATTTCATTCTGTTTTACTACAGACACTGAGCTTCAACAACACAAACCGACTCCCTGGAGCTCTCTGGGTGGGAAGAATGGCTAATCCTGAGCACGTGTTAGCTTAGCTTAGCATGTGACCAGTGATCTAAAAATTTTGAAAAAAATATTTTCATTTTAATCAGATAAAATTGTTAGCCTGGGGTGCACAGTGGCTTAGTGGTTAGCACGTTCGTCCAGGGTTCGAGTGGCCCTGTGTGTGCGGAGTTTGCATGTTCCCCCCGTGCTGAGGGGGTTTTCTCTGGGTTCTCTGGTTTCATCCCCCAGTCCAAAGACATACATGGTAGGCTGATTGTCCACTAATCCACTAATCGTGGGGTTGGCGGTTTGAATCCCGGCCCGGGTGATCCCATGCCGAAGTGTCCTTGGGCAAGACACTGAACCCTAAGTTGCCCCCGATGGCAAGCTAGCACCTTGCATGCAGCTCTGCTACCATTGGTGTGTGAGTGTGTCTCATTTGTAAGTCGCTTTGGATAAAAGCGTCTGCTAAATGAATAAATGTAAATGTAAATGTAAATGTGATTGGCATGTCCAGAGTGTATGAATGGGTGTGTGAGTGTTTGTGATTGTGCCCTGCGATGGACTGGTACCTAGGCTCCAGTTTCCCCGTGACCCTGAAAAGGAGTAAGCAGTAGAAAATGGATGGATGGATTGATGGTTGAAAAATTGTGCCTTGATCTCCTCATTCTCTAAGACAGATACAAAGGCCATGCCTCCTTCACTGTGACCGACAGATACATAAGCCACACCTCAGTCACTGTGACTGACAGATACATAAGCCACACCTCAGTCACTGTGACTGATAGATACATAAGTCATGCCCCCTTCACAGGAATATGAAGAAATACATTTTAACTTATTAAAACACTTTAATAATATTTTTAAACCAATAAATAAAGAGCAGGTGTGTGATATCAGACTTTTCTGATTCAGGTCCATTCAGATCTGGTCACTGACCATTTATAGAACTGTCTGTAAACTATTTTCTAATATTTTGATGATCGTAGTTGATATGCTGCCGTCCCTCACTATATCACTTTACCTTCTTTTTTTAATTCTCGCCATGTGTGTGTGTGTGTGTGTGTGTGTGATCTGTTAAGGAGGAGAGGGCAGAGACGGCTGCGGCGCTGTTCGCAGGAATGGAGGCCGGGTGGCTCAAACCCGTGATTGGTCCGGAGTACTCGCTCGACAAAGCTGCTCAAGCCCACGAGGACATCATGGACAGCTCCGGGGCTTCTGGGAAAATTATCCTGATTATATGAAACCTAATAAAAACCTGCCACTAATCTAAGGGGTTTTGTTTTTTGTCAAATTTGCCTGAACTCGTAGCCTTTTATGTGCCATCACCATTGTATTTGACCCTCAGAAGTCGTTACGTTAGTTAATATTAGCTAGCTAACCTAATCCCAGCTAACAGGCAGCAAATATAATTCACTGGCCAGCGGTAATTATGTTACTCAGCTCAGTCTTTGGATGATATTTAAGCTCAACTGTTGCTTTTGAGAATTTCAGAAGAAAACAAATGTCTGCTTTTTCCCAATATACATGTTAAAGAAACCTGAAATATGCTGTTTTTAAAATGTTGTGAATTTGCTGTTACAAAACACTGGAACGATACATACAATTAAAAGAATTAGATTTTTCCGTTTTCATAGTGTCTTGCAGAATACGGCCGTTAATTCCTTTTTCTGTGTTTAGAAGAACAATATAATAAACATAAACATTATAATGAGTTGAAAATGTAATATCAGGACATGCTTAACTGCAATCACTTGTAATCAGCATGTGCGTAAAATCTGCACTAAAATCAGATGTAGTGATGTGTCATTGGTCATTATTATTTTACGACTAGCAAGAGCAACCTCACATAAACATTATAATGAGTTGAAAATGTAATATCAGGACACGCTTAACTGCAATCACTTGTAATCAGCATGTGCGTAAAATCTGCACTAAAATCAGATGTAGTGATGTGTCATTGGTCATCATTATTTTACGACTAGCAAGAGCAACCTCTAGGTCATCTGTCCTCATCCTGCTTGACCTCTCTGCTGCTTTTGACACTGTGAACCATCAGATCCTCCTGTCAACTCTCTCCAGCCTGGGCATCTCTGGAACGGTTCTGCGCTGGGTGGAATCCTATCTCTCTGACAGATCTTTCAAGGTATCATGGATGGGAGGTATTTCTGAAATCCAGCAACTCGCCACTGGCGTTCCACAGGGGTCAGTTCTGGGTCCTCTTCTCTTTTCTATCTACACGACATCTCTAGGGCAGGTGATTGAGTCTCATGGCTTTTCATATCATTGCTATGCTGATGACACCCAGCTCTATTTGTCCTTCCAGCCTGATGATCCATCTGTCTCTGCATGCATCTCTGCTTGTCTGTCTGACATCTCAGCCTGGATGAGGGAACACCACCTTAAGCTCAACCTGGCAAAATCTGAGCTTCTCGTCATCCCAGCCTGTCCCGCAATCAACCACAACCTCACTGTACAGCTCGGCACAACCACACTCAAACCAACCAGGACGGCCAGGAACCTTGGGGTGACTCTTGATGACAGCTTGACCTTTACAGACCACATCTCAGCAACTGCTCGGTCCTGTAGATTCATCCTGTTCAACATCAAGAAAATCCG
>JAFFST010050600.1:1193-32834 GCA_022414735.1 Noturus placidus | reverse complement strand
GCTTACGTTCCCTCACGTAATCTGCGATCGATTAGCGACCGACGTTTAGTAGTTCCTATCCATCGCGGCACAAGGTCCCTTTCCAGAACCTTCACACTAACTGTTCCTCAGTGGTGGAATGAACTTCCAACCTCAATCAAGACTGCAGACTCACTCCCATCTTCAAGAAACAGCTAAAAGACCCCCCTCTTCCGTCAACACCTAACCATCTCATAAAAAAAAAAAAAAATGCACTTACACCTCTACTCTGCGCACGTTGCTTCTTCTAGTACTCAATTAATAGATCTTGTATAGTAGCATTACTTGTATTGTTCCCTGCTTGATATCTCTTTGCTTGTATCTCTCATTTGTAAGTCGCTTTGGATAAAAGCGTCTGCTAAGTGAATAAATGTAAATGTAAATGTAATGTATTATGAGCAATAAAGTAATATATTGGCGTAAGTTGTTTACGTGTGCTGCATAGACGCTGTTGATGTGTTTGTGCTTCAGAGCCGAAGGTAAAGTGAACCGGTGTGAAAGACAGCTGGCTAGAAGATCAGGTGGCACTCAGTAACAGTACACTGCGAGTCTGCCGAGTGTTACCTGTTACCTGTACACCTTCAGTTTAACCGGAACAGACGGAGCAGGAACATTGTGTTTATGGGAACCGTGCGGATTCTTGACTAATTCTAAAGGTAAACAGACTGATTTCACTGGAAAATCGATCAGTAAACCGGATGACCTTTAATGACCTGAAATGGAAAATAACAATTGCTTAAAGAAAGTAGATTATTATATGGATTTGTAGGCATAACTGAATGATAAGGTTGTTGTTATTTAATTTTAGTCTAATTACGAGAGATACTGATAGAGATCCAATACTGACAAGCTATTGAAACCCTCTGCTACCTGTCTGATATTGTTTTCTTTAAAAACTACTAGCTTTAAAATGATTTTGTTTGTTTTTTACAGTGGAAGCAGTTCACAGTTAAACTCTTTCATGCAATAATCACTTACATTGTATACGTTTAATAAAGAATAAATTCTAAATAATATTAAATTTGCCCTTCATTTAAAAATAAATAAACAAAGTCATGTCGCTTTATATGTAAACAGTTCCAGTCTTTGCTGTTTGCTACAGAGTCCGATATCCGATGTTTTCTCTGGTATCAGATCCACCATTTTGTTGCTGGTATCAGCCCGATATCGGTACTGAACATTAGATTGGCTCCATCTTTACTAACTTCTAATGCGATTAAAATGGATAAACATCTTTATCCAAACCAAAACCTCTGACTTTTCTAATGTTGCATAATTAAATAATCTTCTTTTCTTTTTATTTTATTCCTAGTGTAGAGGTTCTCAAAATTTTTTGCACATAGATGAATGACCTTTTCATTTTCTTTTTGAAGAAAACATTTACGTTAATATTAGGCTCCTTATTTAAATGTGTGTAAGAGTACGTATTATGGATATTTAACCGTATTTAGAACCTCACACAAAAACACATTGACTGAAATCGCCGTATTTATTTATTTATCATTTGTTTTTCACTTATTGAAGGAATTCAAATTCAACTGACCGATCAAAATAAGCTAAAAAAAAATATATATATATATATATATAAATAGCTTTTTAGATTTCCACCACCACCAGAACCATGGTTCTGGAAGCAGATATATGGTATTCTCCAAAATAAGGGTTGAATACACTGAATACATCAAGCAACAAATCTTGTTCTTTATGTTCTTTCAGTCCAAAAAGTAAAACAAAACAACATAGTCTGTTAAATGGTATACTCGGCTTATTAAAAAAATATTTAAAAAATATTATAAGTGTGTACAAATAGAGCAAAAGTAGTACAATAGTACAAACCCGCTGGTTTCTAAGAAAACAGTTCATTTTGAAAGCAGAGACCATTCTTAAGAACCACAAATTAGTCAGTGGACTCACCATGACCTCGAGACACACCCGTGTACACGTTACTGAGGAGAGCAGGTGAAGCATCGTGCATGGGAGGTGAAAATGCTGCGGACACAAAACAGCATGGAACGTAGGAGATCTGCTTCAACCAGTGAACAAATTTACTTCCAAACCTGCTGGATATCGTCAGGAGTCCACAATGAGTGGTGAGAGGAAGACCATGTGACTGATTCGCTGAAGAACCATGAGAAGTAAGTACGATTAGAGCATTGTGTGTGTTAAACTGTAATTAGTCCATGCTAACAGATGATGACGATGATGCTCCTCAGGTGTCTTCTTGCTGCTGATGGTGTCAGTAACACAGGTTCAGCTTTCTTGGCTCTGCCCGGATTCCTGCATCGTGTGCTCTACCGATGCCATCATCTGCAGTAACCTCTCCACGATCATAGGTGACAAAGCTTCTGTATGGTTTACGTTCAGTTCAGCTGTTCAGACAGAAAAAAAATGGTACCTGACTACGTTCAAATCCAGTTTTCTGATCTTTTAAAAATATTTTTCTCATCAAATACAGGTGCATCTCAGAAAATTAGATATTCTACTAACTTAGAATATTATTAAATATTCTCCTAACTCAAATCCAAACAAAACTACTATTTGACATGTTGGTTGACAAATACGAAAAGGTTTAACAACAATTTTGGAATCAATGAGGTAGCATTAGCAACGAAAACAAAAATAGCTAGCCGAAGCTAGCTTTTTTCTTTTTTTTTAATGTGACTCGTCAAAATAGACTGATATGCAAAAAAAATGGAATTGTACAAAGAAGTTCATAAAGTGAGCATAGCCTTAAATCACTGTTTCCTATCCTGATCCTCTTCTGTTATCTCCAGAGGCTCCAGACGCAACCAAAGCCTTGATGCTCACAGATGGACTCATAGACACCGTGGATCACATCGCATTCTCTGACTTATCCAACATGAGTGTTTTAGTGCTCAGCAACAACATCATCTCTACCATCACAGGGAACGCTTTCCAAAACCTAACTGTCCTTAGAACGCTATCTCTGGACCACAACCTTATCTCTAGCCCCTCACTGGATAGATCAACGTTCTCCTGGCTTGGTAAACTAGAGACCCTTCATTTGGGCCATAATGCTCTAAAGGAAATCAGTGGATCCTGGTTTCAGAAGACCAAGTCTCTGAAAACTCTGCTGCTAGAGGGGAACCTTCTCACCAGCCTCAACGCGAGTACTTTTGCTTCATCTGACCTGAGAAGCTTGGAGACTTTGGATTTGTCAGACAACCTCATCGCCTACGTGGGCCGAGACAGTTTCCGCAACCTGCCACGACTCAGTAGTCTGGATCTCTCACGAAATAGATTGCAGAATGTGCCTGATGCTTTCTCTTCTATCGTACGCCTCTCGATGCTAAACCTGGACCTGAATCGCTGGAATTGTAGCTGTGAGCTGAGAGAGCTAGCCCATTTCCTCAACAACTACATTCAGTCTACAGACAAAGTGTTGTACAATGGGAAGAGGATGGCATGTGCTAGTCCAGACAACCCCAACGTTCAGACAGTGCTGGAGCTAACCCAGGCTAACTGTATGCCGATTAACAGAAACGTTACAGCGGACATCAATGCTAAGATTTCCGTCACATCTCAGCGCTACATCAGAGATGTTGTTATTGCTGTTGTCTGTTCTTGCCTGGGTAAGAATGTACTCATTATAAACACCATTTTCTTAGTTCTAATAATTATTCACACAACAAAATAGAAATATTTGATCCAAAATTGACCAAAACTGGAATTCAGATCGCTATGGTTTGAAAGCATTGGACTGTTTTTTTTTTTTTAAGGGGGGGATTCACAAAAAAATTACATGGTAATGTAAAACACTTCACTATTAATGAGTACCATCAAGCTCATTGTCTGATCTGATGGGTCCAAGTTCAAATCCCAGGTCCATCAGAGAGCCATAACTTTAAACCATAGAGTTTTCCAAATGAAGAAATATATATGTGAATTTCTCAGGAGTTTTCTGACACTCGAACCCTTCACATTTCAGGTGGTGTTGTGATTACACTTGCAATACTTGCAGTCGTACACAGGAAGTTGGGTAGAAGATTTAAACCAATGCAGGGGATGAAAGGAACCGAAGAACAGTCCAGCCAGACGTGGGACGTCTCTGAAGGGGAGGAGGCTCGCTTGATGTCTTATGCTCTACATAACAGCAACTACCGTGGCCATTCGCCCTGGGACAAAGAGGATACTACATCTGATAGCAGACCAGATGCAATGGGGAACCATGTCATATGCCAAAATTGCAGAAGAAAGACTTTCCATCACAGAACCAACTGCAGGGTAATTCAGAACAATACCGAAGAAGAATGGTCAACCTACTTGGGCAGTGACCAATGGAAAGACACTGAGGTTTGTCCTTCAATGAGCAAGGATGAAGGTAGGAAAAGGTTTTTTTTTTTTTTTTTTTTTTTTTTTGGGGGGGGGGGGGTATTTTACTTGCTCAGGATCATTTCTATACATTTTAACATATTCTTGTTTAAATTACAGGTGGTAGAGCTCAAAGACATAATGTGAAAGGTGTCAGTGGGTTAAACACCAATTATCGCAGACAACAGGTTTCAAGCCGAGACATGTCGACTATGAGAATGCAACAGATAGCTCTGAGGAGACACATATCAATTGCCCAAGGACAAGCTTTTACCCCAGAAGAACAACTCAATGCCAAAATGGCAACTCATGAGGACCACTTATTCTTGACGCATCAGCATGGAGAATATGGTAGTCTACCAGTTCAACACTATCATCAAACTTATGCGGATGACATCCACGACAATATATCTAGAAATCAAGAAGATGGTATACTTCCCAGATGCTCTAAGGTCATTGTGTACAGAGATATTTTCAATTTCAACCAGTCCAACATGGACCACCAGGGTGAACATCTAGAAAGAGTGCAGAGGAGCGTAACCTTTGATTTGTCCATGGAACGTGCCCGATTTGTATCTAGAAAAGAGGGTCCGTACAAAATCAACAAGACAAAAATGTCCAAAACACTCGGACAGAAAAGCAAACCAAGTCCGGGATACAGGACTAGCGTACACTCGAGGCATTCGATTCAAATCCATAAACCAAGATCTCAAGGAAATAAACTACAGGTCAAGTTAAATCTGAACCCTTTCAGAAGAAGTCAGGTTCATCCCAAGTCTGGTTCTATCCAGGAGGACAAGGATGTGAAGAGAATGTCCAAAATGTTCAAGAAAGACAAATCTCAAAAGACTATGGTGAAAAAGGACAGTGAAGGACAAGAGAGTGAAGAAAAATCCAAGAAGGGTAAGATTACGGAGAAGTCGCAATGTGCTGAAAGTTCACCCAAACCAGTTGAAACGAATCCAGAGGAATCAGCTTCACTGCTGCAGAGTTCAAATCTTTTTGCTGAAAATACAGAACCACTTGGTACAGCAAATATGGCAGACCCTCGATTCCCAACCCTGGACTTGAACCTGGCAGTGAGCACACCAGAAGATTCCAGGAGTCTGCAGAAAGAGTCACATATGCCACAAGACCATTTGGAAGATCTTCCAAATGACTTGATGACCCCAGTGTCCTCAACTGTCTCTGTTGTCCAGGAGTACCTGTCATCAGGTGATGGTTCACCAAAGAGGAAGATTAGACTGATTGTACCTGAGAAAACCTCCAGCAGACCTCAGACTGCACTGGAAAAGAAAATCAGATAGCTGTCCAACATGTCCTACGAGATATCTTCCAAGTGCCATTTTTAACTAGTAGTGTTCATGACCAGATTTCACACCAGATTAGTTTCTGTGCAATCAGAGTGCCAACAGTCATTTATATCAGTCAGATAACAGCAGCACAAAGTGCTGTCTCTCCAGAATATTTTTTTTCTTTACTATCCATTGATAAGATAACTAGACTGTAAACGGCCATGCTGCAGTGCACCGTAACTCGAGCAACAGAACTGAGAGTTCTTCAAAGAAACTGATAAAATAATGGATGAGAGGAAGACGAAAAGTAATGAAAGCCAAAAGGTTGAAGAAGAAGATGAAGAAAAGGAAACACAGACTACATTTGGGATTTTTACCAGACAGCAGTTCACTATGTTCTGCGTGGCTGTTGGGCTCGTTGTGCTGCTGATCGTTGTAACGGTAACCTCTGTGGTTCTGACCATGAATTTGGGTTCAGGTAAATTTCTGGTTACCCTTGTTATGTTGTTTACATTACAACTCTGTGGTGTGGTGTGTTAAATAGTTTTGGTTCTAAATTTTCATTGCCTGTCCATATATTTTGCCCAATATGTTGTTTACTGTTGCAAGACTACATTTGCGTAGTGGAAGTATTGTTTATTTGCAAATGTTATTACGAATAAATTCAATTAAATTGCTTTATTCAACACTGGATTTATATACTACCCTCTGGTTAGTTTATTCAAGATCTACTCGATTTCTAAAGGTAAATAAATGGTGCACTTATATAGCGCTTTTATCCAAAGCGCTTTACACGGTGTCTCATTCACCCATACACACCAATGGTAGCAGAGCTGCAATGCAAAGTGCTAGCTTGCCATCGGGGGCAACTTAGGGTTCAATGTCTTGCCCAAGGACACTTCGGTACGTGGAGTCACATGGGCCGGGGATCGAACCGCCAACCCTATGATTAGGGGACAACCCGCTCTACCGACTGAGCCAAACCGCCACAATGCTTTGTGGCGGCAAATACTAGAAATGCTTTGTGTTGTGGAAGCTACTCTGAAATTATAACTTGATTAGCTTCAAGCTACTCATGATTTTAATATATATATTTATATAAACGGCCACCAAACTACCCATCTATTCAAGTAGCTAGCTACACTACGGTACAAGGTACTAAGATGTCGTAACCAATATATTTTTGCTTTTATATTTGGTAATTAATAAGAAGCATTTAACAGTAAAGACCGCAACAGCATTCTTGGTTCAGTTTCTGGAAATACCTAGGTAGCTAGCTAGCTAGTTAACATTAACACATAATCATTCGGTAATCAATAGAACATTGAATTAAATTGCTACGTGAATCTTTTGCTGTGTGAATCTTTCCCCATCAGAAACGTCTATAAATATGGCCATAATCTTGGTTTCATCACTAAAAGAATCCTCAAACTGAGGCTTAAGTAATAAATTTGCTCCTTAACATATACAAACGTTCGTAGAGTGTGATTTGTTTGATTCAAAATTAGGTTATTTGACTGAGGAAAGGCAGTGTAGCTACATGGTGAAAAAAAAATTATTACTGGGAAAAATGCTATTTTGAAAATGGCTCACGTACTGTCACATGTACTTAAGATAGTAGTATTGCTACATATAGCTAGTTATTCTTTATACAAATAAAACTGAATTGAGCTTTGTTCAATTCGGGCGGCTGTGGCGCAGGTGGTAGAGCGGGTTATCCCCTAATCGTAGGCTTGAACCCCAAGTTGCTCCAGATGGCAAGTTAGCACCTTGCATGGCAGCTCTGCTACCATTGGTGTGTGAATGGATGAACGAGACACAGTGTAAAGCGCTATATAAGTGCGCCATTTACCATTTATTTTTTTACCATTTTGTTTCTTCAGGAACATCAGAGACCATGGTCCCGTTCCCTACGGATGGAGACATGCTGGAATTTCTTCTTCGAAACGGCGAGATTCAAGAGAAAGATGGACTCTATGCTACATGGTATCACTCGGCCAATAGCAAAGCCGAAACCAAAAAAGCTCTGGAAAGTAAATATGCAAAAACTTCTCTTTTTCTTTGAGCGATCATGAGCGAATTACTTTTTTCGGCCAAGGTCATACTATTATGTAACTAGCGAGGAGTTTAGATTGATGGCTATACAGGATAGAAAGCGCTGCGACAATCTAAACGCAATTTTCCTTGCGTGATACAGAAATATTAACCCAACCCATTCCTCAGGTGACGTTATGATTCTGGAGGCTGACGTCAATGTACAAGGTCATAATACCGTCAACGAAACCAACATTCCAATCATGGCCCATCCTCCAGATGTATACAGTGATAACACTTTGGAAGAGTGGCTTGATGCGGTTGTTAAATCTAAGAAAGGTGAGGAATCAATAAAGATAAAGTAATATAGCATGCTGCGTCATAAATATTTCTTGCAAATGGTTGGGTTTTTTCCTCCTATGTGTAGGAATAAAACTGGATTTTAAAAGTCTTCAAGCTGTGGAGCCTTCACTCGATCTTCTCAGGATCAAGAACCAAACAGGAATCAACCGTCCCGTATGGTTGAATGCTGATATCCTCCTCGGTCCAAACGTTCCTGGGTTCTGGCCCGTTGTCAACGGCACTCAGTGAGAGCTTAACATTCAAGTGTAAAAATTGCAACGTGGCAAATTGTTGTGGTATAAGAGATATAAATCTCTTCTAGGCTATGCTGTTATAGGAGCTAGGTGTATTATTCCTTACCCCTTACTTCAAACATGTAGTGTCTATTGCTATTCCATCATTCTTCTATAGCTTGTGGAATAACTTGGGTTTAACATCTCACCTTATCTTTGATCTTACCAGATTCTTTGAACTTATCCAGACGAAATTTCCAGATGTAACCATTTCACCAGGATGGAAGGTTCTTTATCTGCCCATTTTCCCCAATGTGACTTACACGCAGTCTATGGTGATGAAGATGTATGACACCATCAAACACCTTCCACAAAAAATCACATTTCCTGTTCTGGCAGTTATGGCGAAGAATGTATGGCCACACCTAAGCTGGCTTCTCAGCCAGTCCTCCAGGTACTTCACCCAGAACAAAAAGTCCATGCGACAGAGTTGGACCTAATCTAAGGCCTCTAATTTGGACAGACCCGAGCCAAAAGTCCAAGGGGATGAGACAACTCGGTGTGTTTCAGTCTGGATAAGTGTGTTTAACGTGTTGTAGAGCATTGTGTGGGTTAGGGGTTAGGCTTATGGGAGGAGTTCAGAGATCAGATCTAGCTCCACCCCATGGACTTCTCTCTCGACATCACCCAGGTAGAAGGAGCTGTATCACGTATCAGAACAAAGATGAGAATGCTTCAATGCCTCTCATTTTAAGTGCACTTACTCTCCGTATGATCCAGGTTCAGTTTGACCTTGTGGCAAGGTGAAGAGAATCCCACTCTCAATGACCTACTCTTCATTAGAGACAATAGTAACCCTCAGCGCATCTACTACGACATCTACGAGCCGGTGCTGTCCCAGCTTAAAGAAGCTGCAAGTGGGTACCATCGAGACTTATCCACCACATTGGATAGACCTTTATATATATTGATATTTATATTTAATATATCTTTGGGTATTTTTTTTAGAGCAGAAGGATAGACCAAGAAGGTTCTATACAGGTGGGGACATAGTGGACTATTTCAAACCTGCAAACAGTGACGGATTTAACATCCTGTGGGAGGAGGTGTATGACCGAACTTCTCTTCTATCACTACTCAAAGGTATGGCAAGTTATAAAGAAAACAAAACAGAATAAAAGAGGGGATTAAATCTGGAACGGGATGTTCAACAAGCACATATTGTGTTTCTAGACAGCCCAGGTGGGATGCTTGTGATTCCGGTAACATCTGGGACAGGTGATGCGAGGACTCCAGTGGTTGAGGGTTCACGGCCAGAGCTGCCTCTCAAGGATTGTCTAGATTTAATCCTTGCTTCAAAGAATCCATGGGGCATCTATGTCATGGTGAAGTCCCCAATACAGCTTGCTATCTCGCTACATTTGCTTCGAGAGGCATACGCTAGCGACCTACTCTACCGTCCAATCTGGATCAACATGGACATTGCCCACAGAGTCTTCAACGTCAAAGGCTACCTCACAGGCCTGGAGTTTGTGAGAACCATTAACCAGATTTTCCCATACGTTACCATGGCTCCCAGCTGGCCTCAGGAAGTTCTGTCTCAGGGTTACACGCCTCAGATGGTTGAGGACATGATGGAACTCTTCCAAGAGGTTTGGCAGGACGTCTCACTGCAGCTGTTGGCTGTCTATCTGGAGAGATCGGAGGCTGGAATTAGGATTCTTCAGCAAAGTCAGGCACGTTTTTCTCTCACGGTGGAGCACAGGACAAGCCATGGAGGACTTGGGATGGAGAGTTTCGTCTTGGTTCGTAACGGGACTAAACAGCGGACCTTTTACAACATTCCGAACGCATTTAAGGGGTTTATCTCCAAGATACCAAAGAGACTATAAGTATAAAAGTATAAAGACGTGATTTGTAGGAAATAACAACCGGAAGCAAATTTTCTTTCACTGCGTCCTTTATCGTCTGTTATCGGGATGCTCTTAGTAGACATTATCTCACTTATACACTTGTACCATAACAGCAAATACTGAACAACATTTAATGGGAGCTTTGTATATTATATATGACTCGTAATATTAAAATAGCTAAACTTTTTAAAAACATGTAAACAAATGTAGGGTAGTTAGCAATCCTGATGGACATGTATTAACCAATCGGATGCTAGTATATGGTACTTTATTCTTTTTGTATAAGGCATTTGTATCAAACTGGCCAAAATAACAATCTGCTTATTTATAAAACTGTGGTTTGTTTTTTGTAATCTTATTTCAAATATATTCATTAATATAATGCCATTCTAACAACCTAAAAGCTCTTTCCCGGGCTTATTCACCCCTGTGCAATAGGTGGCGCTGACCAAGAATGCATTTTACGCCTGGACACTAGAAGGTGCAACCCACTATCCAGCTGATCGGCCCATCGTCTGTGGCCACCGAGAAGAGGAATCGCTTAAATGTAGGCTGTTAAACAGCTTTCTGTACTGTAGCGCCACCCATCTCTGCAATTCAGAAAAAAAATCGACATACTGGTCGGGGGAAAAAAATCTCACTTTGTCACGCCGCGATTATTCGCGTCTGGCGTGAATACCTCCTTAAGGATCTACTGTTTCGATTCAAGAGCGTCGTCACGTCGCTTAATCGCGCTCAATGTGAAATGCCCTTAACACACAATATCAAAGGCAGAACAAGTCGTACGTTCGGTTTAAAATGACCCTATCCAGCATTATACATTTTTAATACCTGTTTAATATACATAAATAGAGCTGTTCTGATGTATTCCCCCAAACTGGCCTTAAAATGACAAAGTGTAGTGTTAAGAAAAATTTGGTCTAGTCTAGTTTAGAAAAATTTAACATGCCAGTGATAGCAACCGATAGTAACTACAGAGGCGTGGTCGAGATGACAGAAGATCAGGTCAGACTCTGTTGTCTGTCAGGTACTTGCTGCAGGAAAAGAAGCTGGAACAGAAACTGGATGAGAGTCCGGCGATGTCTGTGGTCATGTACGGCAACACGGCCGGATTGGTCTGGTTGTAGTAAGAGATCTGAGGACAAAAATATGACCCAATGTCAATAAAAGTGTATCATGGATGAAAAAAATATATAATAGCGGTTACAATATTTCTCATAATAACTTCATGGCATTTTTTCAGCAAAAGGGACTTGTCCTTACACTTATCCATTGAAGATAACATAAGTGCTTACCTTTGATACATTTTCGGACACAGCGTAAATCGTAAATCCTGCACAAAGCATTTCCCCCCTGTTCATGTCCTCCGTCGGCGGATGAGTGGGAAGAGTGACCGAGCGTATAGCAAGAACATACGGATCCCTAAACACATCAAATACATCGCTTTCAGTCCAACATGAAGGATACTTCAAGCGTATCTTGTTACATTAAGGTTCCTTTATACTACAATATTACTACGGAATTCCTGGATTCTGATTGGTAAGAAGGTTTTGATTTTAGTTTTCTATAACAGCAGCTCTGACAATAGTGCAGGGGCGAATCCGTTACAGGTTTACATTAATGTGCTCATTTTAATATGCTACCATTTCTATAGTCGCAGGGACTTGTCATTTATATTAATGGAACCTTATTATACAGCGTTACCAGTTTGCTTTAGTATCTTGCTCACCCGGTGTCACACGGTGACCTCCTGGAGGCAAGCAGGACAAAATCCTGGGCTTTTCCTCCTTCCCTCACAGATGGAGCAAGAACGTGGTAGATCACATCATCGTCGACTTGGAGGATGAGATTGCACTGTCTGTACACGACGGATGTAGGAGGTTACACAGATGCTCGGTATCTCGTGGCATCATTTAAGTTAAAATCATAATACAAGGATATGCTTTTTCAGGTTTAAACCCTGTCTCGGATGCTTCTACTCAAGAAAACGACAAGCTAATAATTTGAATAATCTGAACGTGAAGCCCAGAAAATCTGCTTGAGCAAGTGCGTAACCTGACTCTGAATACGAGTAACTTTCCCCCGAATAAATACTGACGTAACTGTGGACTTTTGCTCAGTCATAGATACCCCAAATGTATTTAAATTGTATTCTTTGTTTAACAAATGAATAAATACATAATGCTAGCTACAGACAGCTTTGCTCATTTCTGTTCATTCCTTCTCTTGCGTGATTGGGTGAAACAGTGCTGACGGTTTCAGCGGTGTAAATTAACAGCGGCGTACTTGTAGTGCTTATCCCATTCGGGCCTGCGGCTGAGATCCGAGAGCAGGACGAAAGCTCTCGCTGCCGGAACGTTCACCTCCGATTCGACCCTGACACAAAGACACTGATTCTCCTCCAGAGTGTACAGCCTCACCTACAAACCCAGACAACACTCGTCTCAACCACACCGCAGGCTTAACGCTCCGAGATCCGAGAAGGAAAGCGTACTTACGTTGTTCTTCTTAGAACTGAGAACCCAGTTGTTTCTGGCCGCTAACATCTTGAGTGCAAACACGTTATTGTAGCTCAGGTACACCTGTAGGCGTTTGAATGATGTTTAAAATCCGATAAGACGTTGTGGTGCAAGCTTTCCGCCTATAAACGGGACATGCATCTTAACTTTTATCTTTTTTTATCTGGGTTTATAATAAGGGAGTGGATACCTGGTTAATGGGGTCCCAGGGGACAGACAAGGGCACTTCGGTATGTTTACAGGAGATGATGTATTTTCTGGATGGATAAAGAGGTCACTTTAATGAACACGCAGATCAACATCACCATAATGCAAAACAGGACATGATTTAAAAAAAAAAAGAGAATTATTTAGATTGCATATTGGGATCAAACCCATGGCAAGGATTGACCGTATGAATTGGTTTTGGTGTGTGACATGACCAAGCATGTACAGATAATCGGTTATATACCTTTATACTGTATACTGTAATTAATTCTGGATTCTGATTGGTCAGAAAATGATGATTAATTTTTAAGAACATCAGCTCTGACAGTAACTACTTTCTTTCACAGATGTTCCACGGTCCGAAAAGTGTGACGTGTCATACCTTTAACAGATATTTAAAATTGTAACTAATGTGTTATAAGAGGAATAAAACACTTTGGGAGGTGTTAGCAGTAACTCCGCTTCATCACACCCACCCTGTCGCTGATTATTTTCCTATAAAACCCTGACATGGAATGTTTTATTGGTGATACTGGTCGAAAAGTTCAATCTTGGTCAAGATATCTACTGGGATCTGAGATATGCTGAATTTTCAACTTCAATTTTCCATCACAGCTCCTCTAAAAAAACATCTCTCTGTTGCTTAAATTTGCAGTTTAAGTCTCGCTCGAATTGTTTCTTACACACAGCAAGTTCCATTATTTGGTCTACGTTTGAACTGATGTTTATTTTTATACAGGAGGTTTTTGAGCTCAGTACCTGTCTAGTCTAATCTTCTTCCTGGCAATCGCCTCTAGGAATCTCCTTTTTCCATCCTGTTCATAATTAGAATAAAATATTTTTTTTAAAGAATTTTAAATCTGGTTTACAAAACCAATATTCAACATTAAAAACACACATGAAGCCGGAACAGGAAGTAAGTCTCGATCTTGGCCTCACCAGCGGTTCGGGTCGTATTCGGGGTAGCGAGCGTGGCCTGCCCTGCTCATCTAGCACCTCAAAAGTCATAAACGCACTGTTAATGTGTCTCAGAGGCTCCTCCCCCTGATACGCCTGTGCGCACACGCCCACCTCCATGCTGCCAAAACAAAATGAATGAGTACACGATGAAAACAGCTGGAACAATTGATTATGTCACTTCCTGCCTATAACTGTCTATAAGTCTCACCTGTTTTTGAAAGTGTTGTTGACGATGGCTTGCAGGATCACGCGGTCTCCAACTTGAGACGGACCTCTGAAGTGGAACATGTCTATAGTCCTCAGGGTCGGGTGGGCATGGCATAACCGGCTGAGAAGGAACAACAATGGTGCGATGAAGCGGAGTTACTGTAACCACTTGATTGTTTTCCTGTAACAGCAGTGTTTTATTCCTCTTACACCACATCAATTTGCCCATGCTTAGAATTTTTATTAATTAAAGAATAAGTACTTTTTATCCATTTATAGATACTTTTAGAGTAACAAGTTAGTTCCTGTACTCATTTGTGCTACAACAAGCTCTAAAAAAGCCACAGCTACAGAACACAGCTGGAAACCACTGGAAAATCCTGAGGTAATATTCTTCCGCTCGATAAATGGTTAATCCCGACACAGCTCAATGCGCAAGTTGTATAAGACAAATGATCCTCTGCAATCAGAAATCGGATTAAAGATGACAATCTCGGTAATCCTGACACGCCCAACTTCATAATATAATTACGTATACAGTGATCCCTCGTTTTCGCGGGGGTTACGTTCCAAAAAGGACCCGCGATAGGTGAAATCCGTGAAGTAGAAACCTTTATTTTTTTACAATTATTATACAATGAAATACTCCATAATACATTGAAAGCAAAGAACAAAACCTTTTTACAGGCCCAAGGATTTGTTTAACAAATAAAAGTACTGTATAAACTTTTTTTTTTTTCTTTCTTACAAATAACTACTGCACTGTAAAATAATCATTTTAATCATCAATACGAACTGAAGGCTTCAAATTGCGGAGATCAGCCCCGCCCATCGCGACCCGAGGCATTGGATTAGAACGGGAGAAAATAAAAAATTATTATGAAAAAAAATACGAAGTACAGCAGGAAAACTAGTGACACACATGTATTTCACTGCTCTTCTGACTGAGCCGCTGCGTCCTGACTGAGCCGCTGCGTCCTGACTGAGCCGCTGCACGCTGACTCCGCGCTGCAGCGGTTTTTTCTTCTAAAGCCCGCGGTGCAGGTGTGTGTTTTCGACATTCTGGGCATTTAGAGAAACTTGAAATTGTAAGAGAATTTGCAAACTTAAATGTGGAGAGCTGTTTTACGGACGTGTATAAACCGCAACGTTATTGACACACAGGTAGAGAAGAAGCGGAGAGACTGTTTAGCCAATCAGAATGCAGAACACAATGCGCGATGCAAATCCGCGAAGCAGCGAGACCGCGAAAGGTGAACCGCGATACAGCGAGGGTTCACTGTACTTTAGATGGCTTTATAATGTAAGCAAGTGATTGCATAAGGTGTTATTTCTGTGTTTTGTTCTCTCGCTATTAAAGTTCAAACCTTGAACTGCTGATCAGTCGGCAAGTCACTTTCAAAGTTCCAGATGTGAGTAGATTATTAACCGCTGGTTTTAAAAGGCTACACATTAGTGAGGAGTCGAACTCTGTGATAAATTCCAGGTATAAACGTATCATTAACAGTCAAACCAATAAAGCTACACTGACTTTCATTATTACCGTACAAATGTCCAGAAATCACCATGTGACAAGTACAGCTTTATCTGTTTTTCTGGGTGTGTGGGGTTTACTTTTTTGTGTGTGTGTTTAAAATAAATCTACAATGCTTACACTTGAGCTATACACTTGTATGCTCGGACGCGCTACATTAAACAGATTAAAAACCGTGTGTCATTATTGATGTGGTAACAAGATGTTCATTTAACTTTGGTAAAGCTGTAACATTAAGATTTCAGGTTCTTCAGGACAGAAGAATTGATGCTTTTTTGTGATTTCTCAGTAACAACCACACACAAGCTGTGTGTGTTTTTTTTGTCTTATTAACTCGTGAGTGAGTGAGTGAGTGAGTGAATGGCGGTTTATAGCTGCTCTAACGTAAGCGAAAACTTTTTTCGCCAATGTTCCACAACATTAAATGTAAATATATACAGATAAATATAATACAATGTTGTTCTTTAGGCAAATTGCTGTGGTGTAAGAGGAATAAAACACTTCGGGACGTGCCGTGATAGGAAAATAATCAGCTAGTGTGCTTTTACCTGGCAGCAATGGTGGCTACGTTTTCCATCCACGCCATAATCTGGCCTCCAAACGTGTTCACCTGGTGGTTGGCGTGTGAGGGCAGAGCCAGCTCTACACTCTCTACTCGGGTTTTCTCAGATGGCACTTCTTCCTCGTCATCCTGGCCCTCTGCACCAAACACACACACACGTACATACATACATACATACATACACAAACACACACGTGCGTTACCATACAGTCTACATCACACATTCATGCATACTTCCTGGATTTTAAGAAATGTTTCTTCTGTTTCATGACTTAGTGTGTCTCAAGAGGAAGGGGGTGCCAATAGTTTCGAAACCAGCCCTTTTATGATTACAGAAATATTATTTTAAAGCTGTACAGCATCTCTGTATGTTTAAGGTCAAAATACCAGTTATTGGGTGCAATGTTTTGATCATTTCTGAAGCTAAATTATGGTAACACTAACAGGACAAAAAACAAGTTGGTCTCACACACACACACACACACACATTTGCATGGGACAAGGAAATGAAACTGTCCAAGACACACACATAAACACATAAACCCTCTTCTGTAACAATGGATCCCGTGTGTGTGTGTGTTTTCCAGGAAGTGAAACTACATCTTACCACACACGCTCTCGCTAATGCTCGTCTGGAAAGTGGTGTCACTCAACAAATCTTTCATGATGTCGACATGCAGCAGCCTCATCCTCCTTCTCTCGGCAGCGACGCTGTACTCCAACTTCTCGCGGTGTGTGTAAGGGACTAGCTGCTTCAGATGGACCTAAACACACACACGCACACACATACACACACGCACACAGCATAGATTAGTAACTGCTTATCAATCAAAGTCTTATCAACCAGAAAATAAAAACACATATGTTCACACTTGTGGTGTGCATTAACTGGTGTAAGAGTGATGAGAACTTTACTGGGTACTTAAATGTTTACTTACTGAATTACTATACACTTAATATCTCTATCTATCTATCTTATATATATATATATATATATATATATATATATATATATATATACACACACACACACACACTATGAGTCAAACATTTGTGGACACTCGACTGAAATGTTTCTCAAGATCTTAAAAAGCTTCTGATCTAAAGGTGTTTGATTAAATGTGTGAAATCGGTGTCGTAGACAAAAATATAATTGTCCCGACATTTTCATTTCTTTCATTAGAAAACTAAACATTTTATTTACAACAAAATACTTTTTTTTTTTTTTTTAAACGGACGCCTCGGAGCGAAATATTCCGAAAAGCAGCCGATAAGTGTACAGTGTAGGTATGAACTCCTTTTATACTGTTTAAAAAGCATCTCGGAGAAATTCCTCAAGAAATCAGTTGAGAAAATGTCAAGAGTACATTTCTTGAAATTCTAGGCAAAAAGGGAGTCTACTTTGAAGATGCTCAAATACTAAATTATTTTTTATTTATTTTGGGGTTTGTTTTATCATAACATAATTCCCATAGTTCCATTTGTGTTATTCAGAGTTTGGATGACTTTATTATTATTATTATTATAACATGTGGGAAAATAAAGAAAAGAATGAGTGTGTTTTAGCAAGAAATTTCCAAATACACCATAAATTTGTTATATCAGGAGAAAAAAAACACCATATTCTTTGTTTTGCTGAAGTGTAAATGTGAACACACTGTTGCTAGGCAACTGTGCAATCTGCATCATGACCTAGCTAGTCACTGTGTCTGACTAACTGTTTAATGTAAAGGCCCAGTGGCACTGGTAGTAATATAAAACTATAGGAAATAGCCACATTTTCCTCAGATATGTTGGAAGTTTATTAAGACTCAGCATGACCAAAATTACACCGTGATTACACTTAGCATCAACCACTAACTGAACTTTCATATTGAGCATATCTGTGTTCCCAGGGTCCTAGGTTCCCCCCATATTTATATGGCACACAACAAACACATAACGATTTAAAGTTAGGCTTCAGCATAAGATATGAGACCTGGGACATGATCATACTTAACATTTTGTTCATTTTATGTCTGTTTATATGCCATTACATTTTTTTATAATTAGTTCACCTAGTTCACTTTCCCATAACTTACCATCAAAACACCAACAAATGTTTAATATTACAATAAAAACAAAAACACAGTGTTATGCTAAAATTTGCTGTATTTGCTGTTTTAATCAGTGATTTTCCCTCACAATTTTTTTAACCGGAGTAAGAAAATGTTAAAAAGTGATTTAAATGGAATGTAGTGGTAATGTTAGCTAGTTACAATTATTTGTTTAACAAGCAACAAGCAACATTTCATTCCTTTGTTTTGTTTTTCTGTTACTTTGTTTTGTTTTGTACTCCCTCACACATGAAAGCTCAGTTAGCAATCGATGTTAAGTGTAATCACTTTGTTGTTCCAAACCTTTTCTTAGTAAGTTTCCAACACATCTGAGGAAAATGTTGACATTCCCTATAGCTTCATCTTATTTCCGCCATCGCCGGACCTTTACATTAAATCGTTAGGTCGATTTTTAGCCTCTGTGATCAGCCAGCTGATGATCCACGTATCTGTCAGTTGCCTAGCAATTCCTATTTTTATTTATTCAAATAACACACCGGAGATGTATTAACACAAAACATTTGCATCAGCAAATATATTTGCATGGATGATCTGAGTAACTTGTCACGACAACGTGTAGTATCATTTACCCTCGGTCTCACCTTGTCTTTACTTGTGCACCGAGCCACAAAGGTGGCAAAAGCCTGGCAGACTTTCCAGTGGCGGTTACTGTAAAGGTCCTCACAGCTCACCACTATCCCCACCTTACACACACACACACACACTGAATAATTTGGCACAAGCAAGAAGTTGGCAGCACAACATGTTTGAGTCACAGGATAGGAAGCATAAACTAAGATGACCTTTTGTGTGCTTATCTGAGGCTCAGGTTTTACACCGGTGTTTGCTCTGCGTTCTCCAATATGCCATTTATATTTCACTTATTTATTTCACTGTGTACGTACATTTATCAAGAATGATACATCTACATAGTTTACATCAATACAGCAATGAGTTTTACATTATCATAGCATTTAATAGGAATATAGTATTTCAGTACTTTTATCTCCCTAGTAAATAATTCAGCTCAGTGCTGGGTCTTACAGTGTGAACTATAACTGTAATCTGGATATATATATATATATATATATATATATACAGTATATATATATATATACACACACACATACACATACATACACACACACATACATATATATATATATATATATATATATACTGTACACACACACATGCATATATATACACACACACATATATAGATAGATAGATAGATAGATAGATAGATAGATAGATAGATAGATAGATAGATAGATAGATAGATAGATTTTTTCACCTCCATGCTCGAGTTGAAAGCTCTGTTGACTTTAGCCTTGATGTTAACCACTTGTCCAATGCTTAAAAAAAAGAAATAATATTTTTATTGTCATGTACGAAGTGGCACATAAAAACTGGCAAAAGTTTTTAAACATCCTACAGCATTTTTTTTACAGCATCTTTGTTTAAATGATCCCATTTTAAAGAAAGGAAAATAAATAAATTCTAATATGTCTATTATTAGATTAGTTTTCAATTGAGAAATGTCATCAGGAAAAGGATGAACTCCTTAGTTTAATGAGGCACTTTCTCATGAACGTGACAAGCTGTTTTTCATATTAACCGAGAGAGACAGAGAGAGAGAGAGACAGAGAGAGAGAGATAGAGAGAAAAAGTGACAAGTGGGTGAATTACTGTTTATTGCTACTAGAACATAAGCGATAACATGAACTGACTTGTTTCGTGGACATTAGAGGTAACTACTGTACTGTATATACAAATAAAAAAGTATGACATGTTCATTGGTAACAGTAACTCCACCCCATCAAACATCCCTGTCACTGATTATTTTCCTATATTCCTATTTCTTGCTTTTCGTGTTAGGAATCTGGGGTCCGAGTGGATCGTCAGCCATGACGGTGCCAGGGCTTGAACTCACGACCTTCTGGAGTCACTACATACTGCATGACATTCTTCTCCAAAGAGGATACTCGTTGTGTTTAGACAAAATAAGTAACCATTATGCTATCTTCAGATCGAGGCAGATTTTATCTTAGGGAAACAAACCCTGCCAAGAAAAGCCGTCCAGCACACGAGACTCCGCCCAGGGGAAAATGTACAATTAAAACTGGCTGTGATGTTAATTTTTTCATGGAGATCATTTTTCTTTACCTGATGGTGTGCTCAAAGTGAATATCGTCCACAGAGGCTGTGACACAGGGACATCCTGCATGTCTTTCAGCTGGAATGAGACAAAGACAGAAAGTTATCACTAAAAGGTCAAAAACGACAACAGAGCATGAATCACTTCTGTTCCAAGATCTAAATCACTTTCATAATACCCAGGTTGCACATGATATTGATACTGATATTTATACTGAATCCTATTTGTGCAATAGCTTTTAGCTGTTAGTGAATATTTACAATCACAATAATTGCTAATGGTTTATGATGTTATTAAGAGAACCATACACTCCAACACTGGCCAAAGCACGAAGAAACACAGCATTAATCGCTAAACCCTAAGCACATGACAACAGCACAATGGATTCTTTTTTTTAAATCACTTTTTTGCCTCATCTGGCAGTAACAATAACAGTAAAAATGTATTAGTAAAAACTGGGTAAAATCCAAATATCTACGTAGGTTTAAAAATACAATGAAGAAAACAAAACAAATGGGGGGGTGTTGGGGACACAAAAGAAATTAGATTTAGAAATAAAATCTCTAACAATAACCCAAAAGACTCTCACATAAGCAAAAACGAAAACTGTAAAAGTTTTAAGATTAAAAACGTTCAAAACACGTTCACATGTCTGATGAACAGAACTCTGGAATTGCCTTCTTTCAGAAGCACAAATTTTGATGAAAATAATTTATGGTTTCAAACCGTACTGGGCATTTCTTTTTGAAACACGCTGACAAGGGTAGACCAATCATGACAGACTGGGACGTCTGACCAATCAGAGTAGAGTATGCTCTCTGAAAGGAGGAGTTTAGAATGAATAATTTAGAACGGATCATTTAACGAGTCGTTTGTGACACTGACGGGGAAAAAGCTAACGCTGCAGTTTAAATTATGAGCACGTTAAAGTGTTTTTTGACCTCGGATGCGCGTAAATCTATCGTATGAGACCTTTAAAACATAATTAGGTGCGTTTTAAAACCATAATAGGGGCACTTTAAGCACTACTATGGAGTGTGACATCACAAATAAATTCAACATTGAACACGGGAACTGCCAAAACAAACAGGCGCAAATTCAATTTTTTGGCCTTTAGGCAAGCGTTTAGACAAATCAGGACTCTTTTGGAACAATATAATCTGGGCAGCCGAAAACAAAAATAGACCACTTTGTCGATAAACTTGAAGTGCATACTACTAATATAAGTGCATATCGTATGTTAAGTGGAATTTCTGAGAGAGATCGACTCATATTTATTCAAGCCGGAGCGCCACAATATCACACCTCTCTCACACATGAGTCACGGTTCCACCATCCAAACCTGAATGACCTGTTCTGTCCTAGAGAGCTAATCTGGCGAACGCAAAACCATGGAACTGCATCAAGCTCGCTGTGTTGTTCATAAACAACTTTCATCAGCTATCTCCCAATACAGATGTGCAAAAAATATCTAACTCATCAGAAAGATGTTGATTAACTTTCTATAAGAAGAACTCAGACAGAGAGTATATTAATATGTTATGGTTTCCATAGTAACAGCTCGTTCACAGGGACATGTACGGCGGACGTCCCACGGAAACCCTGCGTAATCTCTGATACGATGATGCTTTCGGTGAGGAGAGCTGTTGTTACATGCGTGAGAACAGGAACTTGTTTCAAGTATTTTTACATGTAACTATAAATGGATAAAAATATCACAACGTGTCATTCTTTAATTCGGGACGTGCTGTTATTTTCCCATAACAACACGTCAGTGAGTGTTTTATCTATTTGTTTTTACTTTGAACAGATTAAACCATATTTCTACATAAAGTGATCCTCTTTCAAAAAAAATGATTAAATAAATAAAAGACCAAGAACTCGAACATTAAAACTAGTGATAATGGGTTAAATTGTACAGTATTATATAATACTGTACATGTATCACCCAGCTCCAGCGGTATCCAGATGTTATGAAGTACATTGAGCCCTCACCGGACAGGCAGGCAGTGGAGTCCATCCACTTGAGCAGCTGCCCAACGCTCAGCTCCGTGCGATGGTTGGCGTGGCAAGGAAGTATGATCTGGCTCATCTTCATCTCCGTGGGGTTGCGATACACTCGTCCGTCCTCCATGACCAGGTCCGTCTCTTCCAGCTCCGCCATCCTGCTGATCTGAGTGTGGAAGAACATGGTGCATCAGCTGGGTGTTTGGATGTTGTCTGTCATGCACGATCTTCTGAAGAAGGGTTTTATTTTACGGGTTCAAAGTGTTATTTAGCTATGGAATGCGCACATGATGGGACTGGACCCAGGAAAGCACAGGAACGGCTGGAAAGAGTTCTGAAAGGAGGGTTTCAAATGCACTTGTTCATAGGCGCATGTGGCAGCATGTAGTGCTATTCTGGTCTGCAATCTCACACACACCTCCACCCCTCCCTCTCTAGCTCTCTCACACACACACACACACACACACTCACACACACTTTCACACTCTCCCTCTGGCATGTTATGGAAACTTTTAGGTCACAATACATTCACACAGTAATCCCAAAATTATCATAAGACACCACACACACTCTTTAAATAGACCTGAATGTAAATAGACCAGTGACGTCATGCATGCATTAAACTTAGAACTTACCTTCTAATAAACCTCTTCACAGTTGAGTCACGTTTTTTTTCAGACGTTTTCACGCATTATAAATTCTCGCGAGATTTGATCAACGAGAAAAAAAATCCGGGGATTAAAAAAAAAGCTTTTCAGACAACCAGCGATCTTAATGGCAGTCTGGAGGAAATAACGAAGACACGCCCATTATACATTTTTTAAGTCTGCTAACCACGCCCACTCGAACATGCGTTCAGGCTGTTAAAATGTGCACGCGCTCTAGAACGCACAACGAACAACGTGTTCATGATAAAAGGCCCGGATGTAAAGGTCTCATACGTTGAGCTCAATTGTTGCCAGGTCCTTTTTATGCACACAGATTTGATTTTCCTGCCTCAAGTTGACTTCTTAACCTTGGCATTTCCCACTGTGTATTTATATGAGATGGATTATATCTATATAACAACAATAAATCACTCCAATGACAAACTGCCATAGGGGGAAAAAATCTTAGGGTTGGCAGGTTTCTCTAACGAACATCGTTCCCCAAAAACCGCCAATCTTCAACAAATGATGGCTCATGCAAACCATAGGAAGTACAATACCTTTAACCTCTAACACTATTACTATTTACACATGTCTTGTAATGCTTACAAAGTAATCACACACACACATTTTACAAGCGAGTGTTTTGTTTGGCAACTAACTATTTAAAGGTCGGGATGGGCGATATGAGAAAAATATCATATCACTATACATATCGAGGACCTTTCTGTGATACACGATGTGTATCGCGATATTTCATTTAGCTAACAAACTGTCCAAAAAACAGGAGTAAAATTAAATTGTTTAAAAAAGCATTAAACTGAGTTTGACTATACTTTCAAACTCAGCACCTGCAAATGCCTACAAAGACAAAAAAAAAAAATCAGATCAATGGCATCCATTCAGTACCATTTCATTTGTGATGATTAAAAACGTAAAAACAAAAACCAACAAAAAAAACATCACCATACCAATGATATCTGAGAAAAGTGCATCGCGTAATCATTTATCACAATATAAATAGTTTATGAATATATCGCCCAGCCCTACTTAAAGGTCTGTTAAAAATTTATTTTAAAACCCGTGTGTACAGCTTATTAAGATCTTGGAATGGTTTTGTCACAAAGACCTGGCAACCCTGTCAAGAAAGTTTGGACATTTCTATTTCTGTAAACGTTTATGTTTTGCATTATATGAAGTTATTTAAAAGAGTCTTTGAAAAAATAAATTGTAAATCTTCATAAATTATAGATAGATATTCTTTATTTAAGAATGACACATAATTGTTTATCCTTTTAACGTTGTGGAACAACTGCGAAACAAGTTGGTTCTTCTGGTTTAAATTACAGCAGCTACAAGAAGTCGTTCACTCACTAAATTTTCTTTCTCTCTCTCTCTCGAAGTAAATAAGACAAAACAATCACAACGTATCATGTTACCCTTACCGGGAAACCGCAAAGCATTAAAATTCCACTGTCCTGAAAACGTTCCCTCTTTACCGCTGACTGTTGCAAAGCTCTGACACTGGAGACTCCTTCTATAAATGTGAAATAATTCAATTCAATTCAATTCAATTTTATTTGTATAGCGCTTTTTAAAATAAACGTCTCTTTACAGAAAACTGAAGCATATGAATAATTATGCATGTTTATAATTATGTCATATCCTGTGATTGAGCTGGTACTATAGAAACGATGAGGTATCAGAACGAGCGTATTAATATAAACCTGTGATTTACAGCTGCACTATTGTCAGAGCTGCTGTAATAGAGAATTAAGCAACACCCTTTCGTCTGACCAATCAGATTATGACTTTAAAAAATAATAATGAAATATAGTATATATTGAATCCTGTATGTGCTAGGTGATGTGGTAATGTTTCAGAGTTGACAGCAGGTGGCGGGCCAGAAAATGCTTCACACACACATACACACAGACGCAGAGAGAGAAAAAAGATAAATACAATGGCATAATAATATGTGCTACACACATACACAATGGAAATAGTTCAATTTGAATGTTTTATGACGTCATACAAACCTGTGAAAGGCAACAGGACTATTTCCCCCCCACATTTATTTTTTCCATGCAACGATTTTACTAACGCATTATCATCTAAAATAATTCAAAATATGTACATATATTATATTATCCATATCGGTTAATTCACCAAACAAAGAAAACCTCACAGCTGTTTTCCGGGGATAAATTTCTTTTGAAAATAAAATATTAGGAATGATTTAGGGAAATTAACACAGATCATAAGAGCACACACACACACACACACACACACACACAAATCAAGTTTATCAACTAAAAATCAATATTTCTATATTTTTTTAAATATATACTTTATGTAGATACCTCATGTTTTCATTTTCGTGCACAATGTGAATCTTCTGCCCCGCTTTTGCATAACAGATGCGTTCATTTCGCAACTCGTAAACTGATTGGTCGAGCCCATTGTCAGTCACGTGGTGTCCGGCGTTGCTCCTCCCACCGCTCGCGCTCTGACTCGCAGCCGTTGCCTAGGAGCGCCGGAGAGCGCAGTCATGTTCCCCAAAGGGAAAAGCGCGGCGGTGCCGTCGGACGGTCAAGCTCGGGAAAAGTAAGCGATAAAACTCTTTCTTTTTATATTATTTATTCACGGGTGAAAGGAACGTGTCGCTGGTGTCGCGGTGGTTCACTGTGTCCGGCAAGTTAAAGCTTAACAGAGCGGGAAAGTGAATTAAAACACGGGTATGTTGCGCGTTGCTTGGGTAGTAGCTACTGAAATGAACTCAGCTACCTGGGCTACTGCGTACTACTGTACTAAATAGTATGCGTGGGAAATAGTACGCGTTCTAATAGTACGGTCCTGCTTTAACGTACCGTTTAGTAGTGTAGTGTGGTTATGAAGCACTTTGCCTTGTATTCTTTCTATCTATCTTATCTATCTATTTATATACCTATATATTTAAGAGAATACTCATCAACTTATATTATTTATTTATTTGTTTATCTTTAATTCCATTGAATTTTTTGCGTGTATTTTAAAGTTCTTTAATCCTTAAGTGTGTTGTTTTTATGATCGTGGATGGTTTTATTCTTTGTTTAATTTTTAAATATAGCATTGTGGGATTTTGAACTGAAATGAAAAGTGCTATCAAAAGTAATAAAGGCTGTTGTTGTTGTTGTTGTTGTTGTTGAATCTGATTATAGACATGTTTGGCATGGTGGAGAAACAGTTTTATGACCGATTTGATGACTATAATCTGATGTTTACGCTCTTTCACAGGTTGGCGTTATATGTCTATGAGTACCTGTTACATGTCGGAGCTCAGAAATCAGCACAGACCTTCTTATCAGAGGTAAAATCTTAATAAAAAAAAACAACAACAACAACCACTGATTAGGATATTATCACTCGATTGCATTCTAAAAGAGCAAGAATTTGATTAGATATATGCCGTACCTAATCTAACGTGATCCGAAGCGTTATTATTTTGTTATCGTTTCTGATTGTATATAAAAGCCATGAGCTTTTTAACATGCACGTCTCTAAGAAGTCGTGGGACGGCGTCGCTGTAGTCGAAGGGGTGGAGCTTATTTGATTGACAAGAAGTTTGAGCTGGCTTAAACTAGCTCGTGAAAAGTTATCTGTCTTATCTTATCTAAGTTCATCTTCACCTGTCGCTTATTATCCGCATTGTTTTTTATTAACGTAAGATGTCACGTTATTACTATATTACTATCATGTTATTGTAATAATTTTTGGTACAAATGTCATAAATGTGCTATTTCCAATGCCTATTAACATTATATACATATACATGTCTATATTGGTTGGCGGTAGATTGTGGTTTAAACAACGACTCATTCTGAATATCATGTCTACTGTCAAAATTCAACCCAGAACGTATTAGCATATCAACCTAATGATTATGAGATTAATTTCTGGTCCCTGGACCCCATTTTGCGTCAAGACGACAACTTGTTATTGCTGTTCCTTGCTTCTTGGCTCTTCCGTCGGTATGTATGTACTTTCTACGGTTGACCCACCCGTGATTACGTCACGATGTCCAGCTCCTGTGATAAGGAAGGGGGGATGGAAATGATAACAGCAGCAACGCAGGCTGTTGGAGTCGTTTTAAAATGAAGTCTAACGATGAATCAGATTTGAGAGTGTATTCCTCAGTCAGAGTGACAGATTTGTTGCAGAGTTTTATCTGATGGTCTCTCTGTTGAAACAAACTTCATCTCTTGGACACAAATATTGCTGAGAATGCTGCATACGTAAGCAGCCTACTTCTGAAGGGACTTAATTTTTTATAAATAAATAGTAAATATATTTCCCTGCTTCAAAGTATTGCGCATGTTAAATATTGTGATAGATTGTATATCTGATTATCGGCTAATCCCTAACTATATATTGCAGATACATATAACAATGTTTTGCATGAAAGATTACGCCGGTGTCTTATTTTCTTCAGATCAGATGGGAAAAAAACATAACGCTGGGAGAACCTCCAGGCTTTCTGCACTCGTGGTGGTGGTACGTCAATCTCAATCAATTTCTCATGTTTCTTATTTACATATATATATATATATATGTATATGTGTGTGTATAATATGTATGGAGTTCATATTTATTTGTTAGGAAGTAGAGGTGTAAGGATATATCTGTATAATGATATATTTATGATGATATATTATGGGTTGATTGTTACTGCTGACTTATTTTATTATTATTATTATTTTTTTTAAAGTGTGTTCTGGGACCTCTATTGTGCTGCGCCAGAAAGAAGGGACAACTGTGAACACTCCAGTGAAGCCAAGGCTTTCCATGACTATGTGAGTGCTTTATAACTTTTCATGCGTTCCCCTCCGATTTCTCACCCGACCTCCAAGCAACAAGATTATGATTGGTCAGAAGGTGCTTAGATTAATCGTGGAACGATTCATGGATAAAAAGTATGACATCAATTTCTTTAATAACTGAAGCATTTTATGTGTTGGAAAATGACTGGGGTATAAGAGGAATAAAGCACTTTGGGACACGCTGTTATAGGAAAATAATCAACTTTGTGGTGGTAAGAGTAACTCCGCTTCATCACACCAGCTTTTTCCTGTAACAGAACGGCAAGAAGCGTTTTATTCCTTACTTAAAATACATTTCAAACAAATTAAGCGATGGCTAATACCACTTCTCAGAAAACAGACAGGCCATGCTCACAAGAGAAACTGGAGAGACTTGTTGATCAAGTTTGTTACTTTATAAATTCGTCATACGTTAGCAAGTGACAAAGTGACTGGCAAGGTGACATTTGTCATGTTTTTTTTTTTTTTTGTAATATAGATTTCTAGATTTAAGATTCAAGAATATTTATTGTCATACCCAAAAGCGTACAGAGAATGAAACAATCAACTGAAGCAATAATACAGATTGCTAGCTTTAATAAATTAGTCTAGCTGGCTAAATATTCAGATTTCCTAAAAGTTTTATTTCTCTGGCGCTTTTACACACATGGAACAAAACAAAAAGGCGATTAATTCACAGTGAAATAACAGGAATGGCAAAAGATTGGGGGTTTCATGGGTTTAGTGTCAGGATCATACCGCATATTGAGCTTATCCACATAAACATTCGCCCAGTCCTCATTTGAAACGTTTAAATCCGTTCATCACTTATACGTCTTTACGGAGTCTGGGACTCATTTCGGATCCGTTGTGGATATATCCGTCTTGAAACCACATTTGACAACCAAAATGCATTCTGTCGTGACACACATGGCCATGGCAGCATCGTGGGAAATTGAAAACAGCATGCAAAGCCTTTCACCATCTTTTGCATACAACAACTGAAAACAAGAAACACAGAGCCGATTTGCATATGACTTCCAGTATAGTGATCCGGCTCCGATCCGGTTCCGATCCGGTGAACCGGAGATACATTCATTTACACATCATTTCTCGGCTGCTGTGGCTCATTCGGTAGAGCGGGTTGTCCACGGGTCGGCGGTTCGAATCCCGGCCCACATGACTCCACATGACGAAGTGTCCTTGGGCAAGACATTGAACCCTAAGTTGCCCCCGATGGCAAGTTAGCGCCTTGCATTGCAGCTCTGCTACCATTGGTGTGTGTGTGTGTGTGTGTGTGTGAATGGGTGAATGAGACACAGTGTAAAGCGTTTTGGATAAAAGCGCTATATAAGTGCGCCATTTACCATTTACCACATTTGAATGCAGGGGTTTACAATTTCATCAGGATCCATACATCCTGTAGATATGGACATTTTTCCTATCAGGAACATATCGGGGTTTTCAGATTTTAAAAACAGTATTAACATCCATCCATCAGTATTAACTGTTCCTCTTCCGCTTACTCCTTTATCACGGGAAGGGTCACGGGAAGCCTATCCCAGGAAGTATCGGGCAGGGCACAATCACATACGCATTCACACACTACGGACACTTTAGACACACTAATCAGCCAACCATACATGTCTTTGGACTGGGGGAGGAAACCGGAGTACCCGGAGGAAATCCCCGACGCACGGGGGAACATATACTCCACACCCGGCCCCGGCGGGACATAAACCCCGGACCCTGGAGGTGTGAGGCGAACGTGCTAACCACTAAGCCACCATGCACCCCCAGTATTAACATATTGAAGAAAAACTTAATGGTTATAAACCGATTGTAAACATTTTAGAAGCTAGCTTTTAAAAAAACACGGGTAGTGCAGAACCCGAGAAAAATCCGGAGAATATTGATATTGTGTTTTAACTGTAGGCCATTATTTATTGTAAAATATATTAAACGGTGAATTTTAATCTGAAATGTCAAATTGACTCAGAAATTCGTACTTCCTGCATAAGCACCAGGAGGCTTTAGATGAGGCAGAACAGATCTTCAGAGGAACCTGTTTTTTGTTTTCTCACATTACTGGCCTGAAGGACCGAGGTTCATATCATGGTATAGCAGAGAGCCCCAGAGGTTTCTCAGATAAGCCCCAGCTGACTTTCTATCATATCAGGGTTTAAACTGTAGAATTTTCCATACAGAACCGAAGCTCATCTCGCTTTAAGGGTAGCTTCAACAGTTGCTGATTGCAAGTCGTGTTTAATTAATTCAGTGGACACACATGCACGGTGGCTTAAATTATCGAAAACTCTAATTTAATAATACAGTATAAAAATGGAGAATACGCAAGCGTAGCCTAAATGTAACGTGACAGTGCAGCAGTTTCACATTTTTAATTTGTATCTATAAAGGGTGTGTTTACTTATAGATTTATAACCAAGTTTTCAGATTGTTATTTATTTGTTTGTTTAGTTTTTATTTTCAATCTGACCTGCCTGTTATAATCGATTTATTTATTTATTTTAGATGTTTTTTTCTCTTTGATTTCGCTCCTAAATATACATGTTTATTGGTTAATGTTACATCTGATAACTTGCTTATAACCCACAATGGTTATTATCTCTGAAAAGACTTTTTCACACTGTTCAAAATAAATTTTAAATGATTTTTAAAAACGTCTTTTAAAGCCTTTGTGCACACTGCTGCTCATAACTTTGGCGTTAGCTTAGGAAAACATCCTGGATGATGAAATGCTTTAAACGTCAGCGTATCGACAAATACGCACGTATAACGTGGAGCATCCCTGTTACTATAGAAACAATAACGTACAAGAATGAACGATTCTCAGATATGCTGTTGTAGAGAGTTACTCCATTCTAATCAGCCAATCAGAATCCAGAAGTGACGAGAGAAGCATTCCCGGAATAAAACCCTTTCGTAAGAGGAGATGTAAGGCACCTTGGCGTCTCTGTAGCATTATTTAATAAACTCTGTGATGGTTTTCTTTTCTGTTTTTTTTTTTTTTCGTGCTGCCATGGCCCTTTAAGCCAGAAATAGCTGTCAGAGTGTTGGACAGAGAATCGTATGGGGGAGGGGAGGGCAGCCGCAAGGCCCGATAATGGCGAGGTTAGCTTGAGCGTTTTAGCTTTTTAACCCTGACACAGCAGGAAAGGAGGGGCATCGAGACCCAGTCTACACACTCCTCCTATTTACAGGATTAATTGGGTGCAGGGATCAGGTGTGGAACAGTAACAAGGAGTAGATACGTATTTTAGTAGTTAATACACATGATTGATGTAAAAAAAAAAACCAGACCATTTTAGAGCTAATGTAAGGATTTTTGATGTTTCACTCACGGTTCCTGCATCACTGGATGCTCTGAAGATGTCCCTTCAGTGTTTACATCACCAGATATTGTCCGGCAGTTGATTTTCATCCGGGCGCTCGGGTAACGCGAGGCCCGTGTGTACTCGGGAACGAAGTGTGTAAACACAGATTAATGGCCTCGATCAATCAAAGTTCCATGTAAGATGACGCACAGGAAGTCCGCGTGTGGAGTCTCGAGAGATTCATTACTCTATTTTTATCTGTGCTTGTGAGGTGACATCAGAGATGCGCCACATCTATGAGAGGCTTAACCCTCAAGGAGCTTGCGTTTGTGTGTTGTGTGTGTTTCGTGGGGGGTGTTTGTCTGTTCTGCTGTGTGTGTGTGTGTGTGTGTGTGTGTGTG
>JAFFST010050597.1:110989-122382 GCA_022414735.1 Noturus placidus | reverse complement strand
TTTTTTTTTTTTTTTTTGGGGGGGGGACGTTGTCATCGTTTTCACTTACCAAAATCAAGGCTCTTGCCAAGCATTTTAATTAGGTCTTTTGGGATTATCCAATTCATTTGAGAAACTAATTCAGCCTGCTGGAAGAACAAATGTACCAGCCTTGCAAAAAAAAAAAAACCCAAAAGCTTACCTAAACGCTTTGAATCATTGAATTCTATATGTTTAATTTTAGGTCATGCTTAGCATTGATGTTCTGTTAATCTTGCTGAAATGTCCATGTGACTAGTGTTAGAACGTGTCAGAAACATTTGTAATGACCCTTCCCTTTAAGACAGGGGTGTCCAATCTTATCCGGAAAGGGCCGGTGTGGTGTGGGTGCAGGTTTTCAGTCCAACCAAGCAGAAGCCACACCTGAGTCTATTGAAAGCCTTGATCAACTGATTAAACAGGTGGATTCAGGTGTGGCTCCTGATTGGTTGGAATGAAAACCTGCACCCACACCGCACCGGCCCTTTCCGGATAAGATTGGACACCCCTGTTTTAAGACGCTAAATGAATCCAAATCATTCCAACCAACCAGACCCACTGGACTTTTTCGACCACAGTTTCCAACCCTACGTATTGAGATCATTTCCAGAAATCGAGCCACAGTGTTTTTCTTCAGAAATATGATCATGGTAATGAATCAAGAATAAAGAACTTCAGGGTTTTTAGGCCACAGCCATGGTTCTTTTAAAACAGCAATGCTGGCTCCTAAGTGTGGAGATGGCTAGTTTGAATCTTAACATACTCATCTATAGTGCTTCAAGGGAGTGTAATTTGGTTTACTCACTAGGTGGCAAGGATAGGACTCCTCTTTTCCATGTTAGTTAAGTCAATAAGGCAATATCCAATTGTGGACATCTGTTGGCTCATGTATACAGAATGGGACAGCTAGTGCTCTCCTCCAAGCGTGTATAGCTGGCGTATGATAGGCTAAGCATACAAGAGATGCAGTCCATGTCTCGGTTTTCGGTAATGGGAGTCACTACATAAGAACTGCTGCTGTAATCATAACCTGTCCTGTACTCATCCCAGAACTCGTATTCACAATGTGCTCATAGTGAACATCTTTTCTGTACACTTAATACTGTTTGACTTTATAATTATATAAGAGTAAAGAGAAGTAAAACCAAATCCTAATATTCCACGCATGTCTGCCAGAAAAGCATGGGTTCCCTTATGAGTCTGGTTCTTCCTCATGCTGTCTCAGGGGTTTTTCCTTGCCACCTCTGTGTATTACCTTTGGCGTGTTCATATACGGATCGAAATTTACATCGGGATTTCTGTCACGCTGCCGTGTGACGGCGTCTTTCGTTAAAAGTGCTATACAAATTAGATCGAGTTGAACTGGGACAAACGTTGTTGGTGAAAATAATGTATGGGCGGCTGTGGCTCAGTCGGTAGAGCGGGTTGTCCACTAATCCACTAATCGTAGGGTTGGTGGTTCGAATCCCGGCCCGGGTGATCCCATGCCGAAGTGTCCTTGGGCAAGACACTGAACCCTAAGTTGCCCCCGATGGCAAGCTAGCACCTTGCATGCAGCTCTGCTACCATTGGTGTGTGAGTGTGCACTTGTAAGTCGCTTTTGGATAAAAGCGTCTGCTAAATGTAAATGTATGAAACTGTCCTTTAGTAGTGCGGTTGTCTTTCCTGTAATAACACAGTGATGCCATCATGTGTCCTCAGGAAGGTGATTCCTGTCAGAAGTATACAACGAGAGAAACATTTCATTTGATTTGTAAATTATTACCTAGGTACTTGTCACTGGACTCGAAAGATTTCCCAGATACCAGAGCTTGCATTCAATAAAATGCTAATACAGCCATCAATTTCAAACAGCACTGTGGTGCTATTGGTGCTGCTATATCTTGCTGTATCTCGGTCAGATTTGGCGTGTGAGCTCAATCACAGCTTTACTCGGGGAGACAGTGTGGTTAGTCAATATTTGGGTGGTGTTACTAGCCTGTCATGTTGTACTGTGAAGGGGGGCCGAGAATGGGAATGATGAATTTGACGAACAAAGCAATGGATCTTCGTGAAGGAAAGCATGCCTCTCTGATTTGAATTTATGCATAACATTTTCCTCTCTTCCCTGAAAAACATCTTTACTGGCCAAGTTTAAGTGACGGGAGTGCTGTCCTTTTTCAAAAATAGCATGTGTGTTTCACGATCCCACAGTGAGAGCTAACGAAGGTGAGAGGGTTTTTTTTTTTATGCACCTTTTCGTATAGCTTTTTGTCTGCATCAGTGGTGATGCAACCAATACTTAGGAAATATTCATTCTCATTTCTCTCTCCATGACAAATTTCAAATAATCTCTGTGCATGTGCGTGTTGCAAACACAGTACTCAAATGGAAGCATACCCACACACAAGATACAGATCAGCAGATTTGCACTTAATGGCTGCCCATGTACCTAAACACAACCAGGTGTGCCAATACTTTAGTCTTTAGTGAAGATGTTTGTAGTGAGGTTTGAGACCTGACCTTAACAGTGATCTGTTATCGGTGGTTGATTCTCAAGGGTAGTGCTTCCCTATTATGTTATATCCAATGTAGTGAGCAAATAAACTGAACGTGTTGACAGAGTGAGATGAAAACTTTAACATGTGTAAGAAAAAAAAAATACAGAAGTCACTATACCACTCAAAATCATGACTTTAAACCAAGCGTTATTCAAAAACTCAGCTTGTTAGCAAACCAGGGTGCTAAATAGCTAGCTTATTAGCCTATTAACTAGCCTATTAGCCAACCAGGGTGCTAAATAGCTAGCCTATTAGCCAACCAGGGTGCTAAATAGCTAGCCTATTAGCCTATTAGCCAACCAGGGTGCTAAATAGCTAGCCTATTAGCCAACCAGGGTGCTAAATAGCTAGCCTATTAGCCAACCAGGGTGCTAAATAGCTAGCCTATTAGCTAGCCTATTAGCGAACCACGGTGCTAAATAGCTAGCCTATTAGTGAACCAGGGTGCTAAATAGCTAGCCTATTAGCTAGCCTATTAGTGAACCAGGGTGCTAAATAGCTAGCCTATTAGCCAACCAGGGTGCTAAATAGCTAGCCTATTAGTGAACCAGGGTGCTAAATAGCTAGCCTATTAGTGAGCCAGGGTGCTAAATAGCTAGCCTATTAGCCAACCAGGGTGCTAAATAGCTAGCCTATTAGCCTATTAGTGAACCAGGGTGCTAAATAGCTAGCCTATTAGCCAACCAGGGTGCTAAATAGCTAGCCTATTAGCGAACCAGTTTGCTAAATAGCTAGCCTATTAGCTAGCCTATTAGCCTATTAGAGAACCAGGGTGCTAAATAGCTTGTCTATTAGCCTATTAGCTAGCCTATAGCCTATTAGCTAGCCAGGGTGCTAAATAGCTAGCCTATAGCTAGCTTGCCTAGCTGATATATTATGAACCACAAAAATAGTGGTTGTTATGGTACTGCATATTTTGTTTTCTGAGAATATGAGAATATAAATGGAGACTGCAGTACTGAAAAATGTGTCTTCCTTTGATAAAAGCAGATACCTAGCTGGTTAGCTAGCTGGCTAGTTACACGATAACGCTACCTACAGTATCTGCACTACAGTTTTAATGCAGCAGTAAACACTGTAGTAAAAATCATTAACTGTGTTTTCCATGATGAATAAATGGGTCTTAGTGAGTGTCCTATGCTATAGCTAGGAGCATAGTATAACCTGGAGTTGTGCTTGAGATGGCAGGAGGAAATGGAGGTCTTGCATAGTTTATGAGGTGTAGAGATGCGATTATGCCATTTGAGTAGTTTGTTGGACAATAACTATATAGCAAATGTATTATTCAGCGTGTATTATTTTTAAAACAGTTTACAACTGTGCATTCTGGCGTACTTTAACGTTCACGTGTCCAAATATTTTCTCAGTTTGAATGCAGGGTATTCTTCAGTCAGGGCCAGCTAGTTAGCCTCTTGAGGAAGGCTCTTTTCAGCCTTTCTTTGCGTACCATCTGGAGAATCGATGAAGCCAAAGACAGCTGGAGCTCCTCTCCCAGAGCTCGGCCAACTCGGAAACTAAAGTTCAAAGCCTGGCCATTCAGCTGTAATTACCAGCAAAACTAGCCTCCGTGTTTTCAGAGCACTATAGTGTAATTTTACCAAATTTTGAAGGCTTTGTGGGTTTCACGCATGGTCAGATGTTGGGATGCCTGGCCTGATATCTGAAAGGTTTCCATCCTGGACTTATCCAGCATGTATCATAACAAACCTTTGCTTTAGAGTAGATAGGAAAATTAGTCCAAAGTGTCGTCTTCATGGACGTATATCCTCTTTCCCACCTACCAATGAGCTAAAATGATAACTTTTTGCATGTTCATTTGAAAGAAGCTTCCTTTTTGGCCTCCCAAATCATTTATGGAGCATCTGGAGTCCTCTAGAGACTGTATTTCCATTCTCACTGGCCGTATTTCGAACATGAATCACAAACAGTGCAAGACTCCCTGAACGTGGAGTGAACTCACTGTCAGGTCACCGTGTTCATGGCCTTGTCCCAAGTTTTTATGAAAGGCATGTGCATGCAACCATAGGCTCTGCGGCATTACAGAGTATACATCTTCCTTTTGCATGGCGCTGATTGCAGTTAAGTGCTCGTTTATCTCATTCCAGTACGAACGCATGCATGAGGTCATCACATTTTCCGAATGGGTTTTTGGAGATAAAAGTGTCTCTTTGTTGAATAGTCGGAGGAAAGACGGTCCAAATCGGGCTTGAATGTATTGGATTTTTATTGTTTGTGCCTGGGTGATAAGAGTCACGCTTGAGTTCATTCTGAGTACGTTTTCAAGGTAAACAGCTCTCTCTGGGCCTCCATAGTGCAAGTATAACTTTAGCTGTGAAGTCTCGTGGTTCTCATGTGACCTCCACAAGAACATAATAAACCATGCTAAATGGTAAATGGCGCACATATATAGCGCTTTTATCCAAAGCGCTTTACACTGTGTCTCATTTACACACACACTGACACACCAATGGGAGAAGAGCTGACATGCAAGGCGCTAACTTGCCATCGGGGACAACTTGGGGTTCAGTGTCTCGCCCAAGGACACTTCGGTATGTGGAGTCACGTGGGCCGGGAATCGAACCGCCAACCCTACGATTAGTGGACAACCCGCTCTACCGACTGAGACACAGCCGCCCCAATGACCAATAGCTATAAACGCTATTACATTAAGACTTATACAGTATTAAGGTTTCCTTAACTAACATTATACCACAGTGCTGTTGAATTCTCTAATCTGATTGGTCAGGAGGTGTTTCTGTAACCAGTGGCTCTGACTGTAGTTCGGGATGCAAGTTCATATCAATGCATGTATTCTAATAAGCTGTCGGTTTGATCGTAACGTATACAGAGATTTGAATTGCAGATGTATTGCACATAAACATATTAAAGGTGTAATTGTTCATACGGTGACGTTTTCTGTGAAGAGATGTTTGTTTAGTACTTTCAGAAGGAGTCTCCAGTGTCGGTGCTTTGTAACAGTCAGAGGTCAAGCTGGGATATACTTCAGGATGGAGGCTTTTCTCAGTAACCATGACATGCTGTAACCCCAAGAGAGAGAAAGTGAGAAAGAATCATGTAAAAGGATTCCATTTAAAGATGTAAAGGGCGCACTAATATAGCGCTTTTATCCAAAGCGCTTTACACTGTGTCTCATTCACCCATTCACACACACACACACACACACACCAATGGTAGCAGAGCTGACATACAAGGTGCTAACTTGCCATCGGGGGCAATTTGGGGTTCAGTGTCTCGCCCAAGGACACCTCGGCATGTGGGTGGAGTCACGTGGGACGGGAATTGAACCGCCGACCCTACGATTAGTGGACATCCCGCTCCACCACCTGATCCACAACCACAGATGTGCAGTTATTGGCAAATAATCAAACCTAACTCCATTTTGTGTTGGATTTGTGTTGATTCTTTTCCATAACAGCATGGTATTATTCCTAAATAGATCCTCGTTGACAGTTTATTCATCCCATGACCAAAAACACGCCCGAATCAACAAAAATTGAATTACAGTGTGGAAATTGCGAAATGTTATTAATAGAATTTACTGAACTCTGGTCTACAGGTGTAATTATTGGAACGTGCTTCTGAATGTTACCAGTTATTATTATTATTATTATTATTATTATTATTATTATTATTATTATTATTATTCACCCCAAAACCATGTTCACTGAGGTGGTGTTAAGTGATACTATGAGCATTGCTCAATGCAGGTTGATTATTAATAATTAAATGAATAATTCAAAAGTGTTAATGTCACCGATGATGTATTAACGCTGAAGTTCATGTTAAATAATATGTGTTCATGGAACCTTAACACGATAACGCTATGAAATAGCATTGGATAAATTAACATGGGACAATCTGAGCCATGATATACTGTAGTGAGCGCATTGGTCAGCTTTAACACTCTATCACACGATGATGTTGAGGGGCGGCTGTGGCTCAGTCGGTAGAGCGGGTTGTCCACTAATCCACTAATCGTAGGGTTGGAGGTTCGAATCCCGGCCCGGGTGATCCCATGCCGAAGTGTCCTTGGGCAAGACACTGAACCCTAAGTTGCCCCCGATGGCAAGCTAGCACCTTGCATGCAGCTCTGCTCCCATTGGTGTGTGAGTGTGTCTCATTTGTAAGTCGCTTTGGATAAAAGCGTCCGCTAAATGAATGTAAATGTAAAATGTTGATGGTCATGGATGGTCAACCGTCCATATTTTGTCCTTGCACAGCACTTCCATCAACGATTTCTCGGAATGTCCATTCAGTCCAACGTTCCTCGGGTTCAAAGCAAAACAATGTAGAGATGACAGAGTGTCTTGCTCGTCAGGGAAAATGGCTTAAGTCCGCTAATAACACAAGAATGGAATGCTTCGCAATGTGTTAAGTTTGTTTTACAGCTGCGTTAATCTCTGAACCATTGCCTAAGGTTGGTTGGAAACATTGGTGTATCTCGTAGCTCAGAAAAAACATCTGACATCCAATGCTCAGGAATGCGACGTTGATATGATTAAACTGGAAAGACCTACTGTACACTGTCCTGAGGGAAATACGGTTAGCGCTCCACTTTTAGATGCTGCATGTGCCAAGGATTTTTTTTTTCCCCCCGTTTCGTTTTTTTTTTTTGGCCACTGCACAGAGACGAAACGTTTGTCTGAGGATTTTGCATTAAGTGCAGTTGCACGTTTCTTAACAACTCCCCTAATGCTACTTTGTTCGGTTTCAAATCCAAGAAAGACAAAAGGAATGTCTCTGCGAGCAGTATTTCAGCACAACAGGTATCACATTCTTTCTCAGGAGGTAACCGAAGAATTAAAACGAACTTAATGGAAAATCTTTTATTCAGATGGGCGTCCATTCGTGGAATAGGACACTTCATGGATATACTTTAGTTAGGGTAAATGTGCTGTGTTCGGGGAGATGAATTGCGAACCACACCATGATGGACTAACGAATGCCGAGTCAAGCTGAAACTCGGAACGGTCTTCAGTGAGGCAGTCCATTCAATTTCTAAAAGTCCGAGCATGCAGGATTTCACGTCTTTTTTTTTCCTTTTTGTGATTGCTTGATTTTTGCTGCGGCTTTTTTCAAAGTTTTCTTTTTTTTTTTCCTCGAATTTCTCGAATCGACAAATCAACAGCTGCATAAAATCGTTTTGCACAGCCTTTCGCAGTGACGTTTGTTGATAAATTAAACTTTTTAGCTGTACTCATGTTCGACGACCAAAGAGGGTTTGGCTGAATGCTCGTTGTGATGTCACATGACGTGTCTTGTCCCAAATCTGTGGAAAATCTGCGGTCGTTTTGAAAAATCGCAAGCTCCTCCGAAAATCGTGGATTTTGCGTTCTGAAATCGAAAAAACTCGCAAAATCCTCAAGCAGCTAGCATGACTGAATAATAATAATAATTAATAATTTATCAATTTGTATAGCGCTTTTTACAATGGTACATTGTCTCAAAGCAGCTTTACAGAAATATCATTTTACATTTACAAGCGACTTACAAATGAGACACACTCACACACCAATGGTAGCAGAGCTGCATGCAAGGTGCTAGCTTGCCATCGGGGGCAACTTAGGGTTCAGTGTCTTGCCCAAGGACACTTCGGCATGGGATCACCCGGGCCGGGATTCGAACCTTCAACCCTATGATTAGTGGATTAGTGGACAACCCGCTCTACCGACTGATCCACAGCCGCCCTGAATGTCAACAACAGTTACCTTATAAGATAACTGTTAATAAGATTAGCTTATGGTTCTCAATAAGACCATTTGGACTGAGTATGTTTTGTTTCGTAGTGCCATGTAACATTTCCCCTTCTGTGGAACAGCTGAGACGCGTCCATTTTGAGTTTGACACTGGCTGAATAAACACATACTTTTCTATCCATTCATCTTTAAACATTCTGGGGCTTTGTTTTGTTTTTCTAATCAACTATTTCTGAAACAAGCCGTGTCATTAGTTTGCTAATCTGCTACAGGATTCGGGCTGGTTCATGTTTAGAAAAACTAGATGACTCAGTATGATCAGAGAAACAACCTAAATAAATAAGCATTAACCCTACTATTACAAGTAAAGTTTACTTGTAAAGTCGCTTGTAGTTTTGTTATATTTTGCTTGTATTTTCTCATTTGTAGCACGTCCGCCTCACACCTCCAGGGTCCGGGGTTCGAGTCCCGCCAGGGCCATGTGTGTGTGGAGTTTGCATGTTCTCCCCGTGTGTCGGGGGTTTCCTCCGGGTACTCCGGTTTCCTCCTCCAGTCCAAACACATGCATGTTTGGCTGATTGGCGTGTCTAAAGTGTCCGTAGTGTATGAATGTGTGTGTGTGTGTGTATGTGATTGTGCCCTGCGATGGACTGGCACCCTGTCCAGGGTGTACCCCGCCTTGTGCCCGATGCTCCCTGGGATAGACTCCAGGTTCCCCCGTGACCCTGATAAAGGAGTAAGCGGTAGAGGATGGATGGATGGTAAGTTGTTCATGTGAATGTAGCGAAATAAATGTTGCCATTGTGTCTATGTTACTAAAGTGACTATTGTTAGTTTGTGCTTGTTTAGTGTAGTGCTACTCGAATAATTGTTAGCTATATAACCCACTCAGTTTTCAAGCAGCTAGGTTTGTCAGCCTTGTCGATTCAATTCCTTCTTCCATGAAATTCAGTACAGCAGATACGGTGACTACAAAAACATGTCATAAAAAACAGAGGCCGTCACAGCCTGAGCTAATAAGCGAGTCTATGGGATACCGCAGGTCACATTGTATTTTGGAATAAAACTTTGAGTTGTAAATGAAATGAAAAAAATGGATTATGTTTAAAATTTATTATAAGAGATAAGATTCTCTGCTTAAAAGGAAAGACTTTAATGGTATGTACAGGGAGTAACTGCTGTGTAGGTCAGTAATAAATGTAATAAAAGTCTCCCAAACAGAGACCGTATCAAATCAGCCATACTTCCCTCTCTCCTTCGGTCGAGCCACACATGATTTTATGGAGATACTAGAGGTCCTGATCCTCTCTGCTCCCCGGACCTGCGTGATCCGCTTCGGATGTCCTACCTCTGGATGGAGCTGTCATCTACTCCAGTTCCAGACTGCTCTGACTACGGCTGCTTCTAACGCCAAACAGACTTCATATAAATCCATAATGAACTTTTTCACACTATCTGTTGTGACCCAGATGACGATGGGTTCCCTTCTGAGTTCCCTTAAACATCTTAGGGAGTTTTTCCTTTCCAACATCACCACTCAGTGGTTTCTCAGTTGGGATAAATTCGCACCTTTTAATATCTATATACCGTGTTTATATATTTCTGGAAAGCTGCTTTGAGACAATGTCTGTTGTAAAAAGCGCTATACAAATAAAATTTGGGGCGGCTGTGTCTCAGTGGGTAGAGCGGGTTGTCCACTAATCCACTAATCGTAGGGTTGGTGGTTGGAATCCCGGCCCGGGTGATCCCATGCCGAAGTGTCCTTGGGCAAGACACTGAACCCTAAGTTGCCCCCGATGGCAAGCTAGCACCTTGCATGCAGCTCTGCTCCCATTGGTGTGTGAGTGTGTCTCATTTGTAAGTCGCGTCGGATAAAAGCGTCTGCTAAATGAATAAATGTCAATGTAAAATGGAATTGAACTAGCAAGGAGCTCATTCTCATGCAGAGTGCTGTGTTCTGCTGGACTACATACTTCTGCAAAGAAAAAAAAGAGTGCCTTCTAAGCAAGAACAGAACATTGTGGATGGGTTTCGTCTTCAGGCGATAACCCAATATATAACTGCTGAAAAGGCCGAAGCTGGACGTTTGAGTGAGCGTTATCGACTAGAACGCTCTGCTCAAAGGATAAAAATGAGATTTTAAGGAAATCCATATATGAAGTCATCCATTATATCCGTGGATTGAACTCATCCCCGAGTTACACTTCTGCTGACCATATGGCTTTATAATATCCGCGGTCACATTCCGTGTGATCTCATCATCGTTTGCACAGTTAGCATGAGATTAGCCATGTGTCACAGAGCCTGGCGTTCATGTTGCTTTTACTCATCGTTTAATCACGTCTCACCCCTGAGATATAACCAGCAGACGTCCACTCAGTCTTGGTTTATTTTGACACTCTCGGCTGAACAGCGGTATCTCATGTTAGGAGTCTGCGGTGCCGTGTTTAAGCCTGCACACGGTGGTCTTGCTTGCACGCACGCCTACACCAAATGACATATAATCCCCTTGAATAGTCGCTGATCTCCTTATCATACATCCACTTGCTGCCTTCTAAACCCCTTTAGACTTTTGCTGGAGGATCATGTGATCATGTGATTAGTTTTTTTTTTTTTTTACAAAGTTCGCAAGATCCCATGATCGCCTTTTAATCTTCTTATTGTCTTTTCCTTCTTTCTTTCAGTCTTATAATACAACACTGCTCTTTGTTTTATACTATTAGGACTTCCAGGGTTTTCAAAAGTTTTAGCATGAACATACGGTAATCCATTATTTGCCTCAATCCTGGAGATTATCTAGTGATAATCTCGTGATTACAACTTGTTTGTGTGTTCAGCTCTTTAGTTGTAGTTAAGAAAGAAGAAGAAAGCGCGGTGTGATTGATATGACTGGCCTATTGATGAATTTACATCCTGAAGTGTTTTATTTCTCATACGCCACAGCAATTCTCCAACGCTAGCAACGTTTTGTTTAGTTTTTGTTTTTTTTTTAACTAAGAATGATACTCGGTGGGGTGCACGGTGGCTTAGTGGTTAGCACGTCCGCCTCACACCTCCAGGGTCCGGGGTTCGAGTCCCGCCAGGGCCATGTGTGTGTGGAGTTTGTCTGTTCTCCCCG